>VMDO01009496.1:0-76956 GCA_007922755.1 Pedetes capensis | reverse complement strand
ACCAAGACCATATTTTCCAACTACTGGGCCTTCTTCTTTGTTTCCAACCTTTGCGTTCCAGTCACCAGTGATTATCAGTATGTCTTGATTGCATGTTTGATCTATTTCAGATTGCAGAAGCTGATAGAAGTCTTCCCTTTCTTCATTTGTGGCCTTGGTGGTGGGTGCATAAATTTGAATAATAGTCATATTAACTGGCTTTCCTTGTAGGCGTATGAATATTATTCTATCACTGACAACATTGTATTTCAGGACAGATCTTGAAATGTCTTTTTTGATCATGAATGCAACCCCATTTCTCTTTAGTTTATCATTCCCAGCATAGTAGACCATATGACTGTCTGACTCAAAATGGCCTATATCGGTCCATTTTAGCTCACTGATCCCTAGAATGTCAATGTTTATGTGATCCATTTCTCTTTTAACAATTTCTAATTTTCCTAGATTCATACTACGTACATTCCATGTTCCAATGATTAATGGATGTTTACAGTTGTTTCTCCTCATTTTGAGTCATGCCACATCAGCAAGTTGAGCACTGTGGGGTTTTACTCCATTTCCTTCATCACGGTAGACTCTACTTGGAGGAGTCAACTCTTCCCCAGTAGTCTTTTGAGTGCCTTCCAACCTGGGGGCCTCATTTTCCGGCACTATATCTGACAGTGTTTCTTTGCTATCCATAGGGTTTTCAATGGCTAGTTGTTTCCGGAGTGGCTCACCAGGTCCTACTCCCTGATCTGGATCTTATGAGCCGGGAATTCCAGCAGAATCACGAGAGGCTGCTGTGAGAACAGCCTGCCTAGACCAGTGCTTCCCTAAAACTTGCACCAAATCAAAATATGGACTATAATTAAAGCTAGGCAGGGTGAAAGAGAATTTGGGGAACATGGGAAAGGAGAGACGCCTCGCACTCTAGAATCTGATAACATCTCCTGCGGAGTGAGAATCTACAACTTTAACTCCAGGAATCTGTTCACAACCCCTACCAGTTAAGAGTCAAAAATACCTAACTAATAAGATCAGTAAAGACTGTCAAAGTGGAGACAATTCTCCTCTTCCTAGGGGCTCTCAAACAGAAGTATTGGAAACAGCAAATAGACTGTGCTTACTTAGGCCCTGAATGTTTATGACTTTTGAGTTTAACATAACTAACACCCCTCTCCCATCTCCAAGCCTAAACGCTGCCCCCCAAAAAATCACCTTACAACCTGACTCACTCAAGGAGAATTTTTAGGATAAGGAAACCTAAACTAGCTCATGTTGCCTTTTCTTGTAACAAATGTTCTACTCTACTTAAGTTTTAAAACTTGTTTAATCTTTATACCTAGTTTTTTTCTTTTTTTTAAAGACACACATATTTATGTCCATTGTAAAAACAGCCAGGCATTCCTCTTTCTCCAAAGTGTGTACTGTCTCTTACCCTTTACCTAATAAACTACCAACTGCTTCACTCACTTACTGACTTGTCCTAAAATTCATTTTTGTGACCGAGCCAAGGACCCAGCTTTCACCTGAGTGGAGGTCCCAAAAATGGGGAACTCTTCAAGTTAAAGCAGTAGGAGAGTTGGACTGCAGGCCATTGCTGGTGACAGTGTGCATTCACGATTTTTGCTGGGTGTTATAAGTTTACCCTCCTAGGTCAGCTTTCCTTCTTTCTCCATCCTGCTCTCTACCCAGGAATACTCCTCTCTGTGGTACACAAAAAAGATTTCTTAATCTCTTACTTCTGGTTTGCTTCATACAAGGAAGAACCAAAGATAATGGGAGGGAGGGAGGGAGAAAGGGAGTTTAGGATAACTGGATAGATACCCCAGCTTCTTCCTTAAAGTCTTGCCTTTGATTGTTTGTGCCTCTTAGTTGGAGGGGGCACCCATCATCATGGCTGCCCTCCTGATGAATCAGTCCTGCTATGGGATTCTGATAACTCTCACTCACCCCTCTTCTCTTTTAGTATACAGGTGGTAACAACTGATGTTTTTAGTCCTGGGATATTTCATCCTTTGTGGTTTTGCTGTATTCTGTTTGTATCTCTGTTGGTAATCCCCTTACTAAATCTTCCTCAAAGTATTCTAATATGAATGAATCATCTGTTTCCTGCTGAAGCTAAATGATTCCTTTTCATTTTTATCCATTTGGAAACCCCAGTTCTTCTATCATTTATTTGGTATTCATTTCTTCGTTTCTCTGTTGATTAAAGAATACTTCTATTATACATATTTTCATACATTTATAGATCTATTTCTAGGCTCTCTACTTTTCATTTCATGCAGATTTAAAAGTAAGCATGTCTTTAAGTCTCAAGAATCTATATGGTAAACAAATTTCATAGGAAGTTCTTATGCACACTGAATTTTGTGAATTTGTTTAGATTTTGTACTGTTTCTGTGGGATTAGTGAATTGGTACTGTAGTGATGTTGTTGTTGTTGTTGTTGTTAGGTGCCATAGAGTCAGTATCCAACTCATAGACACCCTCATAGGGTTTTCAATGGCTGACTATTTCGGGATTGCCTTGGGAGTGGATTGCCAGGTTCTTCTCCCATTTTTGCGGTGCTGGGAATTGAACTCAGGACCTCAGAGACTGCAGTGCAGTGCTCTACCAACTGAGCTAAGTCCCAGCCCTATGTTGTTGTTAGGTGACGTCAAATTGTGTCAGATTCATAGAGACCCTCTTAGGGTCTTAGGGGATCAAACCCAGGACCTCAGAGAGTGCAGAGTGGCACTCTAGCAACTGAGCTAAACTCCAGCCCACTATAGTGATAGTTGTTAAGAAAACTTTACTTGCTATGGAAAAGAAATTAACTCCATACTCTTATAACTTTCCCAACCAAGACACTTAAGCTTATTTCCTTAATTTATCATATGAGCCATTTGGGAAGGTTGGGAAGGTGGTTAGTTCTGTTTTGATGAATCCTTTGCAGCTATTGTTCACCATGTACACAAACTGAGATCTGTCGTTATCCAGAATGTATGTGAGAAGTAGTCAAAAAGATGTTCAAACATTTGATAATGTAGGAATTAGTATTCTGTTCAGCTTAGCTAGAAAAGTACTTCATTTATTTACTTGAAAATTGTTATTTAGAACAATTGCATGGATTTTCTAGACCATTTATATTGACACCATGCTTAGCTTTTTTTTTTTCCATTTTATTTTGATCCGACCTTTGAATAGGATTTTTCCTTCTTATAATTTTGATTCAGCTCCCACATGAGTGAAAACATGTGGTGTTTCTCTTTCCGAGCTTGTGTTTGTTCACTTAAAATAATTTTCTCTAATGCCATCCATTTTGCTGTGAATGACCTTATTTCATTTTTCTTGATTGCTGAGTAGTATTCCATTGTGTATATGTACCATAGTTTTTTTAATCTATTCTTCTGTTGAAGGGCACTTTGGTTGATTCCATATCCTTGCTATTGTGAAAAGTGCAGCATTGAACATGGAGATGCAGGTGTCTCTGTGGTATGATGACCCCTCTTCCTTTGGGTAAATTCCCAGTAGTATTATAGCTGGGTCATATGGTAGATCTATTTTCAGTTTTTTAAGATATCTCCATATTGATTTCCACAGTGGTTTTACCAATTTACAGCTCCACCAACAATGTAAGAGTGTTCCCTTTTCCCTGCAACCTCGCCAGCATTTGTTGTTATTTGTTTTATTGATCTTGGCCATTCTTACTGGTGTAAGGTGAAATCTCAGAGTTGTTTTAATTTGCATTTTCCTAATGGCTAGGGATATTGAGCATTTTTTCATGTGTTTCATGGCTTTAAGGATCTCTTCATTTGAGAACTGTCTACTCAGTTCCTTTGCCCATTTGTGTTTTACGTTATTTGTTTTTGGGGGGAGTTTTTTTTCTTGAGTTCTTTATAAATTCTAGTAATTAGACCTTATCTGATGTATAAAATGTGAAGATTTTTTTCCCATTCCGTGGAGGTTTCCTTGACTCTGTTAATTGTTTCTTTTTCTGTGCTGAAGCTTTATAAAAATAAAGATCACTACAGGAAAAGTTTCTATCTTAAACAGAACTGGAACCCAAGGACATATAGAAAAATATTACCAAGTAATAGATAGAGAAGACTCAGATGGGGGGGAGCATACAAGATGGTAAGGGGGAACCTATATGAATAATGTACATCAAAATGCATATATGGAAACATCACAGTGAAAAGCATGTCAGAATGAATCACATTAAGGTGTACATTAAAAATTTCCAATTAAAAAATAGAGAAAGAAAATTGTTATTTAGCTGGGTGTAGTGGCACACACCTGTTATCCCAGTAACAGGAGGATTGCAAGTTCAAGGCTAGAGGCAGACTGTATAACTTAGTGAGAACCTGTCTCAAAATAAAAAGTAAACAATGGGCTGAGGGTATAACTCAGTGGTAGAGCACTTACAAAGCATGTGTGAGGCCCTGGGTTCAATCTCTAGTACCAAAAAGAAAAAAAGAAAGAAAAGAAAATTGATATTTATTTTAACTCACATGTTTTACCAAGGTTAATAGTGATAATAATCATACTACTTAAAAATAACTATAGGAAATTATCTATTAACAGTGTGCATTAGACTTAACTAACACCCCTTTTGGAAGCCTTAACACTGTATATAACCATGCCTCAAAGCCCCACTATTTACCTGTAGCGACCACCCAAATGTCAGACAAAACACCAAGAACTAATGATCATTCTCGATCCCTGATGTATCCACAAGGGAGTGTATGCTCCAAGGGTACAAAGTATGATTTTTGGGGAGACAGATGCAGGAAGAAGATACTCGAACTTCAATTTATATCTATTTTTAATATTATCATTTATTATTTTCTAGTTCTAGTTACATTTTAATAACATCCATAATACTGGTGCCAAATGATAGCAAAATATTACTTTATGCATTAATAAATCCACATATATTGAGGGTACATGTTCCCATATTTTATGGAGTGTAAATTGAAATAATTTCGGATTACTGCTAAAACCTTTCTCCCCTAATTCCAATCACTAGCAACAGCATCACATGATCAAATCCAGACCCACTGAATCAGAATCTGCATTTTTACTAGATCCTTCGTTGCTTCTTTGCTCAGTGAAGTCTGAGAAACTCAGAGAGCTGGCTTTGTAAATCCTTTCAAATTAAATCCCGGAGAAGCTACTCTTTAATTCTTTTACTAGGAGAGGGCAAGTGTTTCTCCTTTCTCTCCTAGTTTTTACTTCAGAATGGCTAAAGGGTTTGTCTTCCTGGTGAGAGGCTCTTTTTCCTTTTCCTCGATTTTCTTTTTTACCTTACTATGGCTTTACCTCTGTATTACCTTTTTTTTTTTTTTTTCAGTTCTGGGGGCTGAACCCAGAGCCTTGCGCTTGCATGCTCTGCAAGTGCTGGACCACTGAGCTGCACCCTCAGCCCATTTTTTTACTTTTTGAGACAGGGTCTCACTAAGTTATGCAAACTGCCTCTGGTCTCGAACTTGCAATCCTCCTGACTCCACCTCCCGAGCTGCTGGGATTATAGGCATGAGCCACCGCACCCAGCTGTTATCTTATTTCTTTAAAAAAATTCTCTGTGGACAAATATGTCCACCCAGGACTATTTTGCTATACAGAACTTAGAGGGGAATCTACATGATTTCATGAGATCTATTTTAATTCTTCAATGTCCAAGTACCCTTCTACCTTGTAACCCTTCTTCTGTTCTTTCCTCCTATATACCTTTAGTCTGCAGCTGTACCACTGTGGTGTCCAATCCCATCAGATCTTGGAAGCTAAGCCGGGTTGGGCCTGGCTAGTACTTGGATTGGAGACCGTCTGGGAACACCAGGTGCTATAGGCTTGGGAGAAAGACCCAACCACCCACTTCCCCAATCAGCCACTGAAAACCCTATGCCTAACTGAAAAACACTTGACAATACTATTTTGTCTGTTTGTATGTAGAGTCGCTATGAATTGGACACCAAATCAATTGCACCTAACAACAACAACAACAACAACAAAAAACAACAATAGCATCCACCCTTTATATCATAATTATCCACCCTTCTAAAACTAGACTTTAAAGTTATTCCTTTATTTGAAACATTTTTATTACAACAATCGATCCGATTTTTAAGAATCTCATCATTAAACATTGATTTTGATTGCTCAAATATGTGCTTATATTTTAATATAATGAGGTATATTCATGGATTAACATATACTATAATTAGCATGCTGCTACGTTGTGTAATAACATCATGTCAAAAGCATGTGGAAACTATGACATAAATACCATTTTAATGTCTTACTAACTATTCTGTATTTATACTGTTTCCCTACAACAATACATACATATATGTGTGTGTGTGTGTGTGTGTGTGTGTGTGTGTGTGTGTGTGTGGACAAACTTCTTAACAATGGTAGATGTAAATATTTAAAGCACCTTCTGGATAATTTCAAGTAGTTTTAGCTGATGCCTTGTCAGAACTGTTCACATTGTCTCACTCTCTTGCTTTAGCTTGCTGCTGGTGAAGACTTACTGCAAGGTTAAGGCAAAGTGTCAGCTTGGCCATTTTGAATTCACTCAATTGTATTTGCATTATTAGTACTGTCTTCAGCCTGCAGCTCTTGGGAAAAACATTTTTAAACCACTTGTCCATTTTATGATAGTTTAATTAAAATCAGATAATTTAGTACATGAATCCACTTACCTTGACCCACAGAAATTGCAGCATGTTGAGCTGAAAGTGGACAGATGAGGAGGCGTTGAGCCATCAACTCATCTGGGGCCCTCATAGTCTTCCCACAGGGCACTTGCATATATGAAGAGGCAGGGACCATTCTTCACATGACCCAAACAATATATAGTCCTGTTAGGAGAGTTTATTGTCTTTACCTTTTAGCTTGAACATTATAAACAGGGAGTCTACTCATTTCTTGCTGCACCTCAGTGTATGGTTTTGTCCTATGAAGGCAGCTGACTCTGATAATAAAATTCAAATTCCTAGCATAATGTATATTAGTTTAGACTACTTAGGATCACATTAACCTTGACTGGAACAAGATTCACCCACTTTCTCAATCACAAATTTTTACTCAGAGCTTTCCACTTTGCCCAATAGTAATAATGCAGTGATGCTTTTTTTTTTTTACTTCTGTCAAAGGGGCCTAGAGTCATTTTATTGATTTCAATGATCTTGAAACTATATTAAATAATGCTCTCAATTCAAGCATTACTCATACATTTCTTTGCACATTATCATATTACAGAGCAGAGAAGAATTGCTTAATAGGGTAAGTTGCTGAGAATTCAGTAATATTTTACCTATTTGTTACTACCTCATAATCTATAAACTCTTTCCAGAGTTATAAAGTTATGGGGGGTTATAGTCTTCTTCTTCCCATAATACCAATTGCTTATGGTTTTCTTCCTTATTTCCAATAAAAATAATCTGTGATCTGAAGAAAAATAATGAGGTCATGAGCAATCCCACTACCAAGATCTTCTGTTCATCCTTCTGCCAAATGTGCTTATAATACCTGTGATAAATGGGTGATGACTGAGCAAAATTCTGACATAGAGACAGACTGATTCCCAACCATCTTCCTTTGGAAGGAAACTAAGTTAAGAAAAGGATTGTTAATAGCTCTTTGGAGCATCCATGACTTTGGCTTTGAACACTGTGGTTGAAGAATGAAATCTTATATTCCAAAATGAAGCGATCTGCTTTTTAATAGTCACAACTATAAAGCCTGGGCTCAACTGTAATTAGGAATTGAGTGTAGAGTTTTCTGAGGACTTTACAAGCTGGATCTGAGGCTTAGATTCCTAACCCAGACCCTTAGGCATATTTCAGTGCCTAAGCAGTCTTACCATACTCAAGGCAGGCCTGATAGGAATCCATTTTCCCCTCTCTGGCTCAAAAAGCCTTTTATTTTATCCTCATATTCTCTCTTGCATCCTCCCTTTCTCTCTTTCTCTCTCCCTCTCTATTTCTTTCCGTCCCTCCCTTCCTTTCTCTTCTCTTTCTCTCCTTCCTTCCCTTCCTTTTTTCTTTACCCTCCCTTCCCACCTCTCTTACTTTTTCTTCCTCCCTCCATTTTTCCTCCCACCCTCTTTCTTTCCTATTCCTCTTCTTCAGTTTTTAACAACTTTAATCTAGACAACCCCATGATACCTCTTGCCCTTTAGCTTCTATATGTTGTTGTTGTTGTTAGGTGCCTTTGACTTGGTATCTGACTCATAGCAACCCTCTGTACAACAGGCAAAACACTATTGTCACTGCTTCTCTGTCATTCATAGGGTTTTCAATGGTGGATTGATTTTTGGGAGTGGGTTGTTGGGTCCTTCTCCGAAGCTTCTGTAATAGTATCAACTATAAACCATGCAGATGCCTTCCAAATGTTGATGATTTACAACTAGTACCTCATTTCTTTAATCATTGATCTGTTATTTAGGCCAAATACAAATAATTTTTTTGTTCTTGAGCTATATGCTTCTCTAAGCTATAATGGGACATGGGTTCCACAAATATTTATGGAATGCCTTCTGAATGACAATCCCACGGTAGGTACCAGAGGTGCCAAGCTAACATTGTGTTTACCTTTTGGGAAGTTAAAGGACAAGTTGGGGAGATAAACCCATAAATAGGTGAGTTTTAGTACAACCTATTTTCTGGGCCAGGATGTACGAGGTCTATTTTTGTTTTCTTTTTAGGTTTTCTATCACTTTTTGGCCTGGTTAGTACTTCAATGGGAGATGATTTGGGAACACCAGGTGCTGCAGGCTTGGGAGAAGGACCCAGCAACCCACTCCCAAAAATCAATCTGCCATTGAAAACCCTAGGAACAGCATAGAAGCACTGACAATAGTGTTTCACCTGTTGTATGTAAGGTCACTATGAGTCGGATACCGACTTGATAGCACCTAACAACAACAAATCACTTTATGGATATTTTACATTTTGTTCATGCCGCATTTTCTTGACTTTTTCCATGTTGAGTGTCTTTAAGATAGTCACTTTACAGTCTTTGTCCAAGAGATCCACCAGCAGGTCTTTTTTTATTGGGAATTTTTAATGTACAACTTAATGTGTTTCATTCTGACATGTGTTTCATTGTGACATTTCCATATACACGTTTCATTGTACATGGCACACATAACTTCCCCCTTTGTTAAGGACTGTTGCTGTTGGTTCATTTTGATTTTCTTTGGGAATCGTTTTCTGTTTCTCTGTATGCCTTGGAATTTTTGTTGTTGTTGAACACTGGACATTTGAATCTAATAATATGGTAACTCTGGAATTCAGCTCCTTTCCCCTAGCCCAGGGTTTGCTTTTCTGTTTTTGGATTATTGTAGGCCATCTCCATGCCGAAGATCAGCATAAGGAATAAGCTTCTCAGGCCTTTTCTCAAGCCTGAGCCTGTGCTCTGTGTGTGCACCGTCCGTGCTTCCCCATGTATGTACAAAGGCACTGAATGACCCAGACTTCAGTGTCTGCTGCCCAAAAGGGAGAAATGAGAAAAATTCAGTGGTGTGGTGGATAAAAGGCATCAGCTCTTCAATCTGTTGGAAGCCATTTTAGCCAGAGGGCGATGGGCTGGAAACACTGGGAACAGTGGAACCGCAGTGACCACCCACTTTGTCACCATCCTGGCTCCTGCAGGGTGTGCAAAGCTGCTCCAGCAGCATGTGCACAACCTGCCTGCTATGAGAGGAGGACCTAGGGAGCTGTGACTATGCTGAGAGCTGACTCAGACCAAAATGAATCATCCTCCTGCCCAGGTCTTCCTGTGGAGGTCCACACCTTCCATATTCTCCAGAGTCCAGTCACATCAGAGTCTGCAGTGGGATTGCAATCTGTGCAGGAAGGCAGAGGCCTGGTGCTTCCTACTCAATTATCTTCAAATCTCCTTTATCGACGATGTCTATAGCCTTCAGGCCTGCAGCCATCCCACTGTGTTGTCCGATCCTGTCAGATCTGGGAAGATAAGCAGGGTCAGGCCTGGTTAGTACTTGGATGGGAGACCACCTAGGAACACCAGGTGCTGTAGGCTTGGGAGACAGACCCGGCAACCCACTCCCAAAAATCAGTCTGCCATTGAGAACCCTATGAACAACAGAGAAGCCCTGACAATAGTGTTTCGCCTGTTGTATGTAGGGTCGCCATGAGTCAGACACCGCTTGAGAGTCTAACAACAACAACTAACAACTAACTAACAACAACAACCACACATCACACATGGGGCATCTGCTCCCCTTGTGACATTCTGTGTTACTCCAAGTGGATTCTGTATGGTTTTGTTATTGTTGTTCTGGTTGGTTTTATTCCCACAAACATCACCACAGGCACATTTGTTGTGAGGAACACTCATGACATTATGACTAGAGATGATAATGTAGTGGGTGCTATGCTGGTCACCCTGATCCAGTTCAGAAATGAAGGACCACCTCCCCCAGCTGCTGACAGGGCCTTCATAGGCTGACTCACCTGCCAGTCCTCACTGATGATTGGCACAGCTCAATAATCCCACCATGCCAAGGAGCAAAGGGCATCCAGTGACAGGTAAAACTGGGCAACCCACGTTCTGCCACCCTTGTCCCAACTTGGGACAACTCAGGGTCCTTCCTAGCTCCAGGGCTTCCTGTGGGTCAGCTGGAGGCTTTGTTGAGGCTGCACCACTGTTCAGCTTCTTTTTATGCACAATCTTTTATTTTTCCTCACGTCATCCATAGGCGTTGCTTCTCAGAGTCTTGAAATAAGCGCCCTGCACAGTGAATGCCTCCCTAGGAATTAAATCTGCAATGGCAGAATTGCACTGCCTCAAATTTAGAAAGCAGCAGCCACTTGAAGGAGAAACTATCACAAAACATTTCTTGATGTTTCTTCACCTTTTCTCTCCTTGTCTCATTTCAGGGCTCAGAAAATTCTCTGTCCTCACTTGCTGGGGAAGTTTCAAATTTTCAGTTTCTTTTTTGTTTAGCTTTTCAAATAGATTTTCAATAGACTTACAGAAGAGTTGCGGGGAGAATCAGAAGTTCTTGTGTATCCTTCAGCAAGTCCCCCTCTCCCCCAAAGCAGCTCACATAACCAGGGCACAGTAATCAAAACTAGAAAATTAATGTTATCACCTAAACTCAGACTTTATTCATATTTCAAGCTTCCCCCCTAACGTTCCTTTTGTCTCGCAAAATCTGACACTGCGATTGATTATTTGCCTTATTTCTTTACTTCCAAAAACCTGACAGTTTCTCTGTATTTTCTTATGGATCATGACCGTGACACTTTTGAAGGGTACTAATAGGCTTAGGCTGGGGTTTAGCTCAGCTGGTAGAGTGCTGCTGTGTGCTCTTGGAGGCCTTGGGTTTGATTTCCAGCACTGCTTAAAAGGGTGGAAGGACCAGGCAGCCCAATCCTGATACAATCCTGAAAAAATCAGCTATCAAAAACCCTATGAATAGCAGAGAAGCACTGACATAGTGCTGGGCATGCTGCACAGTGTTGGGGAGTGTTTTGTTCTGTTGTTCATTGGGTTGTGTGAGTCGAACCCAACTTGACAGTGTCTAACAAAAACTGCTGTTACGTGCCCTTCAGTTGGGTCTGACTCATAGTGACTCTATGTATAGCAGAGAGAAACACGCCCTGATTCTGTGCCAGGCACACGATCTTATGATCTTATTTATGTTTAAGCCTATGGTTGCAGACTCTGTGTCAATTCATCTATTGGAGGGTTTTCCTTTTTTTTTTTTTTTTTTTTTTTTTTAATCTGCCACTCTCCCAAACATGATGTCCTTCTCCAGGGATTGGTCTTTCTGACTACCTGTTCAAAATATGTAAGACACAGTCTAGCCATCCTTGCTTCCAAGGAGCACTCTGGTTACACTTCTTCTAGGACAGATCTGTTGGTTCTACTGGCAGTCCATGATATATTTAATATTTTCCTCCAGCACCATAATTCAAAAGCATCAATTCTTATCCTGTCTCCCCTGTTCAATGTCCAGATTTCACAACCATATGATGGGACTGAAAATACCATGGCATGAGTCAGGCGCACCTTCGTCTTCAATGTGACATCTTTATTTTTCAATACTTTAAGGAGATCTTTTGCCATAGCCTTTCCCAAAGCAATGTGTCTTTTGATTTCTTGACTGCTGTTTCCACGGGTGTTGATTGCAGAACCAAAATCTTGGACAACCTCAATCTTTTCTCCATTTATCATAATGTTGCATACAACTAAAGTTGTAAGGATTTTTGTTTTGTTGACAGTGAGTCACAATCCATACTGAAGGCTATGTTCTTTGATCTTCATCAGTAAATGTTTCAAATGTTCTTCACTTTCAGCAAGCAGAGTTGTGTCATCTGCATAACACAAGTTGTTAATGAGTCTTCCTCTAATCCTGGTGTAGTACTCTTCTTCATAAAGTCCAACTTCTCAGATTAGTTGCTCTGCATAGAAATTGAAGAGATATGGTGAAAGTATACAGCCCTGACACACACCTTTCTTGACTTTAGACCAAGCAGTGTTTCTTTGTTCTGTTTGAATGACTGTCTCTTGCTCCATGTACAGATTCCTCATGAGTACAATTGGGTGCTCTGGTATTCCCATTCTGCATAGTGCTATCCATAATTTGATATGATCCACACAGTCAAATGCCCTTGCATAGTGGAGAAAACATACATAAGCATCTTTCTGGTATTCTCCGTTTTTGGCTAATATTCATCTGACATCAGTAATAATGTCTCTGGTTTCCTGCCTTGAATCTGGCTTTTCTGACAGTTCTCTGTCTATGTACTACTATAGTCACTTTTGAATGATCTTTAGCACAATTTTGCTTTTATGGAATGTCCCACAATTAGCCTTGTATGAATTTTTCTCATGGTTAAATTAAGGCTATGGATTTTGGTGTAGAATGGTGCATGGGTATGTGCCTTTCATGCCACGTTCTGTCAAGGGAACACGGTATCCATATGTCTCATTGCTGGTGATATTCTTGATTTCTTGGTTAGTATGGTTTCTGTTTGCTTTCACCTCAGCATTGCCAATCTGTTTCCCTGTGGGAAACAAATTCACCAACTAAAATACCAGTTTTTGTTTGTTTGTTTGTTTGTTAACGGGTTAGGGATCTCTGAATGGCGGAATAGCTAATGTGAATATTCTCTACATTGTTAATGCAATTGGTTAGTTTTTCTGTTTCCTTTTCGCAGAAATTGAGCCCTAGGTGGCTACCATGTTTTCTGAGATATCATTTGCTCAGTCCCTTGGAGACCACACATGCTCACCATTAAAATGTGGGCAAACAGCTGTTCCTTCCATTTCATACCTTAAGTGGAAGTTTCCATAATATTTCCCAACATTGATTTGAAGTGAATTTCACGCACGTATAGGGAAGGAAGGGCTGGGATTTTGCTCAGTTGGTGGAGCGCCACTCTGCAGTCTCTGAGGTCCTGAGTTTGATTCCAAGTACTGCAAAAATGGGAGAAGGATGTGGCAATCCACTCCCTAGGCAATCACAAAACAATCAGCCATTGAAAATCCTATAAGGGTCACTATGAGTCAGATATGACTTGATAGCACCTAACAACAACAACAACACAGGGAAGAAAATATTCTGCTGATAATTATTTTCTAGATTTTGCAGATGGTGTTTTAAATGTATTTTCTTTTGTAATAAGGACTTTTGGAATTAAAGATTTTTTCTCTGAAGTAATTCCCTAGAGTCATCACATTTTATTAATTACAAAATTTATATTTCTCACAGCTAATTGAAATAGAGGTCTGGAGTTTAACTCACTTGGTAGTGTGGTGCTCTGCCCTCTCTGAGGCCCTGGGCTCAATCCCCAACACCACAAAAATGGAAGAAGGACCTGCCAATCCACTCCTGAAGCAATCCCAAAACAGCCAGCCATCCTAAACCCTATGAGGGTCATTATGAGTTGGACCTGACTCATGGCACCTAACAGCCACATTTATGGGAAAAGGATGTGGCAGTCCACTCCCGAAGCAGTCCCGAAACAGTCATTTAAAATCTTATGAGTTGGACATGAATCAACAGCCTCTAACAACAATAACAACAACAATTGAAATAAGCATGAAAAGGGCCAAATACAAGTCCTGATTCCATAAGACTGAAGTGGGTGAGTGTGGACATTACTTCCGGGGTCTTACCAATTCCCTCCCTTCTTAGCATCTTTTTTTTTTTCATCTAAGTGGTGGCATAATGTCAAATTTTGACAAACTTGATTTGACAGTACTTTGTAAATAATGAAACACCAAGCAATAAATGCTTAATTCATTAGGTGCCTGTATGTATAATACAGAGGAATGATTTTCCATTGTAGCCATCAGTAAATATTTATTGAGAACTATAAAGATTGGATAAGATGTAGGCATATTCAAGAAATATAGTCATGACCAAATGAATCATTAATTATTAGAAGCCCAGTCTACTTTAATTCATTGATTTCACCATGGTGTACCTTAGAACTGGGTTCAAGAGTTGATGCAGATTCAAGACTTGCATTTGACATTTTTTAAGTGCACCACCAAACTCCCCTTGGGAACATGACTTAATCTCCTCCTGCTCCTCAGTTTCTTCAGCTTTAAAATGAGATGAGAATATTTGCTGTTTGAAGTTGTTAAGAAGATTAAAAGAAATTATTTACTTAAAGAATGTTCCATGGTGCCCAGACTCTAATACACATTCAGAAATCAATGTGTTATTTTGTTTTGTTTTGGTTTGGTTTTGTCCAGATATTTGCCAAGTATGGGGAAAAATTGTGGATCCTATAAAGATTCCAACCTAGCTCCCATTTTTAAATTCTGGGAATTTATCTCATCTTGTTGCTTAATGTGTGTGTATCTACTGAGTGATTTAGAGGAGTTCCAGCCCAGCCCATTTGACCATGGAGTGCTCTCTTAAACCCTGTGCTACAGCAGAGGGGCTTTCTGCTCATCCTCCTCTTCCTTACTGTCCTTTTCCCTCTTCCCTCTCATATCTCCTCCACCTGCTTGTCCTCCACCCCTCTCTCTTCTCTCCCCTCCTCCATTTCTGCTTCTTCCTCCTGCTTCTCCTTCCCAACTTCTCTTTCTTTTCTTTTTGTCCCCCTTCCTCCTTTTCTTCTTTTGATTTTAGATCTTAGTTGTGCAGAAATCTACTTACTTCTTTAATGTTCAAGTGGGCAGTCTTGAATTTGGTAGAGCAAAAGTAAATAGTGGCCAGTGTTAAGACAGGTCAACTTGCAGATCAGCTGTATCAGCATTAATAAACTTAAAATACTCATTTTTGTAATAAACTTCAAGCAAAATAAACTGAATGATATCCGTCTATTTGTTCCCTATAGAATTCATTACTTTCCAAAGATCTCTGATATGTAGAAGGAACTGAGCATAAATATGAATAAGCAAAAGCTTAATTTATTCCTCTGTCTTTGAGATTGAAAGCAAATATTCATTTTTTTAAGACTGTCTTGTGAGTTTTGTATTTGTGACAGAAAGTGCTTTTCCTTAGCAGGGGGGAGCAGTGTGTATGGTAGGACAATCATAACATAGATAGTGACTAAGAACTCTACTCTTCCCAAAATGGACCTTTGTACTTTATTTGATTGGTTTGCTAAAAAAAAAAATAAGAAGCAAACAAATATGAAAAAAAGGAGTAGAATTCATGTCATAAGACAAAAATCTTGATAAACCTATTGCAAAAGTTAGAGAAAAGCAGTACCACAGGCTCATTTTATTGTTCTGCCTTCAGTATGCAGTTCCTTGGTCTTGGGTGAAGGGGTGCATCCGTGAGACCCCTTTTCAGGCCACAGTTTTTCTCTCATGATCTAACATAGCTGCTCACTAAAACCATGGTTCAGCTCTAATTAAATTCCAAGAATAAGACCAATTTCACTGTCTCCTGGGATGTCCATAGTTGTAAAGGTATTTCCTTCAATTCACTGTTCTAGAAGGAAATACAGTGAGTGTGTATAACCTCTACCTCAGTTGTCAGGTGTCAACAGCAAATGCTACGGTTCTACTAAAGATCATAACAAACAATATATTCAGAGCTGGTAGGCACAGAGGGTGTACAACTTTTGGCGCTTCTTTCTATAGACCCTAAAGTCAAGTGTAGAGAGAGAATGAGAAGGACCTGAAGAAACTCAACAAGGCACATGCTGGAGTTGGGACTGCGGTACAAGTTTCCCATCTTCCAGATACACATCTACTCTGAAGTGCCACAGCTGGCCTCTGCTCAAGTCAAAGGTGTGGAGTGCAGACAGGCCATGGGCTGGGATTAATTGAGGACAAGGTTCTCCCAGAGTCAACTGGACCACCCTGACTGAGTATATTCATGGTGATCCTTTCATTTCTGTAGCCTAGAATAGTCATTAAAGTCCCTTTTCCCCATTTTTCTTATATATCCTCACCATCTTTGAGTAGGGAGAGAGATAATTAGTCTCTCTTTCCTTCTTTTTTTACTTTAGCGGAAACACCCAAAGGTTCTGTTACTTTCTCAAGTGTTTTCCAGGAATGGCACATTTTGTAGTTTTTGTCTTACTTGGAATTTTAAAAGATAAGAAAGGAATAATTGGTTTATTCTGTATTTTAGTAAGATCTATGATAGTACATACATGGGAATTTAAATAAATTCTGAATCATATTTACATTACTCTGTGCTTGAACTGTAACAGGGATTCTCTGAACCCCTAATTCAGAGGCAGGAATTTTTGCAGAGGATTGAAACTTTTTTCTACAGAACATCTACTTTTACACTCAATACGCATTTGATGTGACTCCAACTTCAGTGCATTTTTTTTTTTTTGTCACTATCCGTCAGGACTTTATTGTAAGAAAGATTGTCTTTGGGTCTCATTTTCCATTCCAACACTCAAGGGAGTAGTTGCTGTACAAAACAAGAAGGGCTATGACCATTCTTTCACTTGGACTCATTAGAAAGAGAGGGAAAAACTAAATAGAAAATTATGCACAATAAGCGCTGTACTTACAAATGGTGTATAGAAGTAGTAAGTCCCTTACAAGTAAATTCAAAATGGCTTGAATGTGCTCATCACACATGGTGCTTAGACAGCTGGCAGCTGTCTGGTTCTGCCCCAGGGGCCTTGGGTTGTGTTCTGATTTATGAAGGATGTATTCACCACCTAATATGTGCCAGCCACTTTTCTGTGTTAAAAAAAATAGCAGTGAATAAAACACAGTCTTGTCCCCATCAATATTATTTTCTTTTGAAAGCTATGGGTATTAATGAAGTAAAATGATAATATAATTGCAGGTGGTGTGAGTGCGAGTTGAAGCTTACATGGAATTGAGTGTAGTTGAGTCAGTGTTTGGCTCAGTTGGTAGAGCGATGCTCTGCAGTCTCTGAGATCCTGGGTTCAATTCTTAGCACTGCAAAAGTGGGAGAAGGATGTGGCAATCCACTCCTGAGGCAATCCCGAAACAATCAGCCATTGGGCACCCTATAAAGGTCTCTATGAGTCAGACACGACTTGAAGGCACCTAACAAGAACAACAACAGAAGGTGATGGTGGGGTGGAGATTATTTTGGGTGGGGCCTAGAGAGTTGCATTTGAGCAGAAGCCCACCTGATATTATGTAAGCTGCCCTTCAGAACTCCTGGGTGAATAGAATATGGTAGGGTGAAAGAGTTGAGCAAATGATCTGGGAGGCAGAAAGGAGCTGTCCATGCTGAAAGCATAGAGGACTGAGAGCACAGCAGAATAAGCGAGGGGTGTGGGAGATCCCTGGAGATGGGCTGTGAGAAGTTAAGTGATGCCAGGCCATATGTTCTTGCTGTTAGATGCCGCAGAGTCATTTCTGACTCATAGCGACCCTCATAGGGTTTTCAATGGCTGATTGTTTTGGGATTGCCTCGGGAGTGGATTGCCACATCCTTCTCCCATTTTTGCAGTGCTGGGAATCGAACCCAGGACCTCAAAGACTGCAGAGCGGTGTTCCACAAACTGAGATAAATCCCAGCCCTGCCAGGCCATGTAGCCCCTTGCAAAACTTGCCAAAGACTTGCAATTTCACTTAAAACCTGGTGGGAGCATGTTGAGCAGGGTGGTGATAAGATCTGCTTTTCTGGTCTAAGAAAGAACTTCCTGACATTCTGTGTGGAGAAGTCTCTGGGAGGCGCTCAGGATGGTGTGTGGCCAGCCAAGAAGCAGGGACTTCATGACAAATCTTTCTTGGAAAGTCTAAGAAAGAAATGAGGTTGGCTGCACATTGTCAGAAGAGCAGGGAAGAACTGGTCAAGTTCCTAAGTGATTCTGACATAATAGATAAATGGATTATATAAGGGATATAAGCACAAACAGGAATCAGTAAAGATATTCAGGTTTTTGGACTCGAGCAAATGGGTGAGAGGTAAAGTCATTTAAATCCATTGGCCAGTCTTAGGAGGAGCTGATTTGGGAGGGAGATCAAGAGCTCTGTGTTGCCTATGTTTGGGTTCGGAAGTCTGTCATCCATCAGAGGGTGGTTTGTACCCTTAATGAGTCTTGAGTTCAGCTGAGGGGCTGAATCTGAAACATGCAAATTTGGAAGATATGAATGCAGAGACGTGAAGGAAGCTGAAGGATGAGCCCCAGGGAGATTCACATTTTGAGGTGGATCTATACTTCTATCCTTTTGGGGACCCGGTATGGCTTGGCCAATGCTGGCATTCATCCAGCTGTGCAATCAGCTGCGTTGGATACAGTGAAGCCCTCAACTCACACACAAATCACCAATCCATGGGCCTGGGCAAAGGGTAAAAGGATAACCTTGCCTTTTTTGTCTGAATTATTGATTTCTTGTCTTTTTCTCACTGCCCGGTAGCCTGCCTTTTCAATGTCTCTATTGTGTTTTTAATGGAAAGAAGTCAATTCTCATCTCTGCAGGTGCCCAAGGCCTGTATGTGAATTCACTTAGGACATTGCCCTGGCCATCCACTGCTTCAGGTGCCCTAGCCAGAATCTGTCTCAAGTTCACCTGTGTGTCACAGAATTACCTAGGAAATGCCTTTGGAAGGCAAAGAAATGACATGGCAGGAAGATTACAGAAGCAAAATTGTGGTTGCTTTTGTTGTTTGGTTTTGGTTTTCTTTTCCTCCCAGGGAAATCATATTGATTGGGAAATTTCAGGGTATGAGATACCTGGAAATTTCTACTTATGGCCAGAGGGGAATTTCTTGAGGGTATCCTGTGATGATGGGGGCAACCTGGCTGAATAGAGGTGATAGGTACTAATTTTAATTGAATTGGCTTTGCTGAAATTTATGCCTCCTATGCCTTATATGTGGGGCTGGGATTTAGCTCAGTTGGTAACTCACTATTCTGCAGTCTGTGAGGTCCCAAGTTCAATTCCCAGCACCACAAAATGGGAGAAGGACGTGGCAACCCACTCCCAAGTAATCCCAAAACAGTCAGCCATTGAAAACCCTATGAGGGTCGCTATGAGTCGGATACCGACTCGATGGCACCTAACAACCACAACAACAACAACATGCCTTGTATGTAAACAGTTGTCTACTTTGTTTGCTTTTGAGACAGGATCTCACTCTTTAGCCCAAGCTGGCCCCAAACTCATAATTCTCCTGCCTTACTCTCTTATGCACTACCATGTTTACATGTTTAATGACAGTTTACTTTTTTTTTTTTTTGGTGGTACTGGGGGTTGGACCCAGGGCCTCACGCTTGCATGCTCTGCAAGTGCTGGACCACCGAGCTGCACCCCCAGTCCAATTTTTTTTTAACTTTTTTGAGACAGGGTCTCACTAAGTTATGCAGACTGCCTCTGGTCTCAAACTTGTGATCCCCCTGCCTCTGCCTCTCGAGCTGCTGGGATGACAGGCCTGCACCACCATGCCTGGCTACAGTTTACTTTTTAATCTTGGTTGACAAATATTTCATCCCAAGCCAAATTTATCAAGAGACTGGTGGGTGACAAATGCAGATGAACCTTGTGGTCCACATAAACTAAATATATGTATTAAATACACAAATATTGATGGTCAGTGTGTCTATAAAACAAAACCAAGTACAGAGGCTGCAGTACCTATCTTTATGTACAGGAGCTTATAGAGATCGGAAATGTGAAGCGTGCTACGCTGTGCAAATGAGAGCACTGGAGATGGTCATGGCAAAGGAAGATTGGCTGGGGACTCAGAACTCTTAAAGAGAAATGGCTAAGGAGCTTCATGGTATCAATCAGGCCAAAATCACCACTTAAAAACATTGTTTCTCAAGACCAAAGATAATTGTGTTTGGGACATTAGATACATTTAGTAATTATGAGAAAAATGTGTTTAAAGCAAGATGCCATATAACCAAATTTGCTGCCGTACATTTCCTTGTTTGAATTTATATCTAACTAGGTTAAGAATGCCCTGAAGCAAACATAAAATGAACTCCTTTATGCAGGCATTTGTGGGATTTGTGTTTGAGGAACCCCATTATCCCAGTGTTCTTGAGAGCATATTAGCATTTTTTCTTCCTAAGAATAGCACTCAATGTTTTCTTCCTGCCCCAAAATCTTGTTATTGCATAAGCTCAAAAGATTTAAACACATCATTCAAGACTTCTGATTATAATAATGGTAACTAATACTTCTGTAGACCTTCACAATAAAATCAAACAATTTTAGAAACAAAATACTACCAGTTTTTCTGGATTCTAATCTGCACGCTTTCAAAGGTTTCGTTGTTGTTGTTAGGGGCCATCGAGTGGGGTCCAACTCATAGCCACCCTATGTGCAACAGAATGAAACCCTCCCCAGCACTGTGCCATGCCCGGCGCTATGTCAGCGCTTCTCTGTTATTCATAAGGTTTTCAATGGCTGATTGTTGTGGGATTACTTCAGGAGGGGCTGCCAGGTCCTTCTCCCCTTTTTGTGGTGCCAGAGATGGAACTCAGGGCCTTAGAAAGCACACAGTAGCACTCTAGCAAGCTAAATCCCCACTTCAACAGTTTTAGAGGGCTGTACAATTAGATTCAGATTAGAACATGTGAGGGTTGGATTCATGTGAAAGAGATCATGAGTCCAGTCTGCTCGTGGTTCTAATACACCTCTGATTTTATATCCTCTAAAACTCTTGAAGCCTGCAGTGGTAGCCCTGTGGCATCCGATCCCGTCAGATCTCGGAAGCTAAGCAGGGTCGGGCCTGGTTAGTACCTGGACGGGAGACCGCCTGGGAACACCAGGTGCTGTAGGCTTGGGAGAAGGACCTGGCAACCCTCTCCCAAAAATCAATCTGCCATTGAAAACCCTATGAACAGCAGAGAAGCACTGACAATAGTGTTTCCCCTGTTGTACAGAGGGTCGCTATGAGTCGGATACCAACTTGACGGCACCTAACAACAACAACAACAAAACTCTTGAAAGGGTATTGATTTAAATCAAGACTGTACAGTGTTTCCATTTCCTCTGGTTGCCATCCTCCCAACTTTATTTTTTTCATCAAATACCCACTTTATGACCTTTCATCTTCCCAGTTCCTCAGCTGATTTCTTTTCTGTACATTTTCTCACACTTCTTTACCTCTGTAGATACCCCTTCCTTCTGGATGTGATACACCTTTCTAACATTTCACGCAGTTCGTGGACATATAGAAGGCTCTCCCTAAGTATTTATGGTGATAAAGAAGTTCATAACTACATACACAAAGGCTGTCCTGGCTCCTCTTCAAACTTCCTTATTCAAATTCACTTTGTTCTTCAGAGGCCACATAAAAAGATGTCACCTCATGAAATTTCCCTTGATTCAATTATTTAAGTTAAATGCATCCTCAAGCTAATGCTTTTTGCATCTACAGCTTTTTGTATCTTAATTCTAGAATTTTCTACCCTCTGAATTACACAGTTCAGTGTCATATGTTTCAACAATGCTTCCCAAATTCTTGGAGGCCAAAGTCTTGTCCTTCTTCACTTCGTGGTACCAACAGTGATGGCCAGGGTTCTTTGCATACACTGAGTCTAACAGCCATGTGTTCCTTGAAGGGAGACAGTATCATTTGAATTTTAATTATAGAATTATTTTCTAAGGATTTTCTCCTCCCTGAATTATTCTTCAAATATTTTTGTGCTTTTTTATAATATAGGTGTTTTTTTGTTTTGTTTTGTTTTTGTTTTTGTTTTGTTTGCCATTGGAATATGGAGGATAGAAACTGGTGGAAACTATCAAAAGAAATACATTCAGGAGCGAGAGTTAAGCTGGTCCTTGGTTTGCGATATGAAACAGTGTAATTGCACTGATAAGGAAAATGGAGTTTCCACTTAGAGTTAGTGAGGTAAGGGCCTTTTTAGGGCAAAACTAACACAGGGGATTTCCTAAGACCCTGAGGCCTAGATTTTTAGATCACTAGGTGTCCTTCCTGACACCAATTCCATGGAGATGGAAGATACTGACTTATCTCAGCCTGGAGCTTCTATGTCGTTCTTTTAGTACCTGACAGGTTTGGTTTGGAATTTGGGAGACCTCTACTTTCATGCAACATAAACTAGAAAACAATCCCTAGCTAGCTACTGAGTCTATTCCATTTTATAAGCATTTCCTTTGGAAAACTATTAAATTTATCTCTCTAGTGAAGAAGAGAATTCTGACACTGGTTATATGAGAAACAGAATTCCCGGCTCAAAGAGCAGCAAATACAAAGGTCCTGAAGTGGTTGTGGATAGTAGAACTTTCATGCCTGGGTACATAAAAAAGGCCAGGGAGCCAGGCACTGTGGCACATACCTATAATCCCAGCTACTTGAGAGGCTGATGCAGAAGGACTGCAGATTCAAGGCCAGAGGCAGCTCATGCCTTTTAGCATCATCTTGTCTCAAAAATAAAGAATAAAATATAAAGAGTCTGGGGGTGCAGCTTAGGAGTGGATTGCTTACCTATAATGTGGCAGGCCCTTGGTTCATTTGCTACGACTGCCAAGAAATAAAGTAATCATTAAAAAAAAAAAAAAGACTAGATGGCCGAACCAGTGTGCATGAGGAGGAGGTGTAAGTATAGAGGCTAAAGAAGTAAGGAAAGTTTAGACTTGAGTGGCCTGGGAAGTCATCATTAAGAGCCTTGTTTTACTTTTTTGTGAAATGAAACAGCATTGGCTAGTCTTGAATAGACTCAAGATGGTTTAACTTACATTTTGAAAAGATGATATCTGCTGCTGTGTTAGAAATTGACCTAAGGTGAACAAAATTGGAAAGAGAAAGCACTTGTGAGAAGCTGTATATCATCCAGGTATGCAATGATGGTAGGTTGGACAGGGTGTGTGGGAGACGGACTGGAACATGTTGGCCTCTGGTTATGTTTTGAAGTTAGAAGCAGCAGGATTTGCTGATGGATAGGGTGTGTTATTGTTGTTAGGTACCCTGGAGTTGGTATCTGACTCATAGCAACCCTGCGTACAATAGGGGAAACACTATTGTCAGTGCTTCTCTGCTGTTCATAGGGTTTTCAATGGCGGATTGATTTTTGGGAGTGGGTTGCCAGGTCCGTCTCCCAAGCATAGGGTGTAGGCTGTGAGAAATGGAGAAAGGAATCAAAGATCACCCCAGTGTTGTGGGTTGGAGCCTTAAATGAGGTGTGGAAAATTATAGAATGTTACCTGGTTGGAAGAAAGATCACAAATTTGGTTTGGGGCAGAGTAAGTTTCAAATGCGCATTAGTTAATCCACAGGCAGCTTTAGGTAGGCAGATGGATACCAGAGGCAAGACCTCAGAGCTGCTTCTAGCCTGGGCTATAAATCCAGCAGCTGCCAGCAGACTGAGGGAATTTAAAGGTTTGAGATTAGATGGCATCATGTAAGGACCGATAAAGTGTCAAGAGGAAATCAGGTACTCCAGTACTGTTGCCAGGGTGAGGAGAAGACACCGTCAGCTGAGAGGGAAAGGCCAGTGATGAGGTTGGACGCTAAAGACCACGAGAAGAAAGTGCTTCAGAGTTCAAATCTATCCATGTTTCCGTCTTGCATTTCTAACTCACTCCTTCTCGCTTCCGCTCCCTCTCTCTCCCTTTCAGTGGACAGCTAGGTGGGACTGTAATGTACCGTGGCAGATGTTTAACAAACTTGAGCATGCTGAGATAATCTTATCCCCTTCAAAATAAGCCCCTGGAGAGGTCATGTGCTTCTAAAAGTAACGCTGCTGTTGTCTAAGTCGTTTGTAGAGCGCTGTTTGGGGGAATTATCATCAGTTCCTCTAGGATACACACTCGTAGCACATAATTGTCCTTTGAAAGATGATTTTGTTCAAGGCTCAGAATTAGATTTTTTCCTTACCAAACTAGAAGTCTGGTGAATAAGGCTGCCAAGGTCAACATTGCTGTACTTGGTCCATATTGTTGTTGTTGTTAGGCGCTGTTGAGTGGGTATCCATCTCATAGCGACTCTACATACAACATGCGAAACACTATTGTCAGTGCTTCTCTGCTGTTCATAGGGTTTTCAATTGTTGTTGTTGTTGTTAGGTGCTGTCAAGTCGGTATCTGACCCATAGCAACCCTCATAGGGTTTTCAGTGGCTGACTGTTTTGGGATTGCCTTGGGAGTGGATTGCCAGGTCCTTCTCCCATTTTTGTGGTGCTGGGAATTGAACTCGGGACCTCAGAGACTGCAGCGCAGTGCTCTACCAACTGAGCTAAATCCCAGCAGGGTTTTCAATGGTGGATTGATTTTTGGGCATGGGTTGCTGGGTCTGTCTCCCAAGCCTACAGCACCTGGTGTTCCCAAGCAGTCTCCCATCCAAGCACTAACCAGGCCCAACCCTACTTAGCTTCTGAGATCTGACGGGATCAGATGACACAGGGCTACGGCTGCAGGCAACTTGGTCCATAGGAAAGTCCAAATGTAAAGGAGTAAGGGTGACTGGCATCTCCCAAGGCCATTCTCTTAAGTAGCATTTCTCTTTGTATTTCAAAAGCCATATGTGTTCATGAATTTCAAATTAATGAGTAGAAAATATGCAGGTAAAATAAAAGAAAAAAGAACACATCCCCTTTTGTTCGCATTTTTGTTGTTGTTGTTGTTGTTCTGGGGTGTTGCACCCAGGGCCTTGCACATATGATACAAATGCTCTGCCGCTGTGCTGGACTCCCAGCCCCTTTTTGTTTTTTATTCTGAGGCAAGATCTAAGTTACACAGGCTGCCTCTGGTCTTGAACTTGCGATCTTCTTGCTGCAGCCTCCCAAGTCACTGGGATTACGGGCAAATGTCACCATGCCTGGCCTGTTTGCAAATATTTTTTATCATTTTTTCTTCTTCTTTTTCTTCATGTTTTAACCTTACTTTTAATCTCATTTATTGGGGACCAGGGTTCCTAGAATAGACTTGAAGTTGGCTCTCAAAACAAGAGCTACATCGGGGGCGCAGCTCAGTGGTCCAGCACTTGCAGAGCATGCAGGCGCGAGGCCCTGGGTTCAACCCCCAGTACCACTAAAAAAAAAAAAAAAAACCAAAAAAAAAAAAAAACAAGAGCTACATGTGATTTCAGAGAGAGACCCAGGGATATGACTTAATAAGGGTAGGATATAAATGTATGGAACTTCTCATTTATTTTTTATTTGTATTTATTTATTTTTTTGGTAGTAGGAGGTTGAACCCAGGGTCTAGCACATTCCTTTGCAAGTGCTCTACCACTGGGCTAACCGCTCAGCCCACTTTTTAATTTTTTATCTGAGTCAGGGTCTCCCTAAGTGATGCAGGCTGCCTCTGGCCTCAAACTTGAGATCGTCCTGCCTCCCCCTCTCTAGTGGCTGGGATTACAGGCGTGAGCCGCCCTGCCCAGCTTGCAACTTCTCATTTTTAAAATATGTCTTATGTCTTCCATCTTCTTTCTCCCGTTTTCACGCCCTGAATCCTTCTTCTAACTGGGCAGCTAGTGAGGAAAAGAGGATGGGATTTGGAGTCACATAATCTTAGATTTGCCTGCAGCCATAGCCCTGTGGCATTTGATCCCGTCAGATCTCAGAAACTAAGCAGGGTCAGGCCTCGTTAGTACCTGGATGGGAGACTGCCTGGGAACACCTGGTACTGTAGGCTTGGGAGATGGACGTGGCAACCCACTCCCAAAAATCAATCCATCACTGAAAACCCTATGAATAGCAGAGAAGCACTGACAATAGTGTTTCCCCTATTGTACACAGGGTTGCTATGAGTCGGATACCGACTCGACGGCACCTAAGAACAACAATCTTAGATTTAAATTGTTCTTCTATGACTGTGAAGTTATTTATTCTATCTGAGCCTCATTTCCTTCATCAATACAATGGCAATTCTAACAGGGGATTTTACATAAGTGATTAAGTGAGCATGCATAATGCATAATATACTCAGCACATTGTAGGTTCACATCACAACTTCACATAATTGAAAACCCATGTGCTATATAGTCTGAAAATGCCTCAGTTTTTCTCGTAACAAGTGCTATCCTGATTTGTTGTAAAGATTAAATCATGTCTCTAACATGCAGCACAGAGATTAGGATGGAAGAGATGTCCCATAAGCCTTTCTTGAAGGAGCAGATACAATGTACATTTCATGTTTCCTTCCTACTCCAATGCTCTCCATATAGTAAGGTTCTGCATACTTTTTAAAAAAAATCAAAATGAATGTCGTTTTCTGTGGATTCACAGGCTGTTCCAGTGAGATGTGCCAAGCTAGTTTGCTTGAAAATCTGCAGGAAATGCAATGGGTGCTGTTTGTTGTAGGAGGTAGATTAGTAAAATAAATAAATAAACACACAATAATTATAAAGAAAAATTTAAAACACTGATGAAAAGAGAAGCAGGCTCAATTGGTAAATACATATCCTTTTTGATTTTTTTCTAATTTTGTTTTCTCTAATTGTAAAGGGCACGGAACATCATCCATTTTAGTGTAAAGTATCCAAGGCCAAGGGTGAATGGGAACCTAAGTCCTCGGGGTTTCCCCCTGCTTTCCATAGAGTCCCTTGTGTGTACGACCTTGCCATTGTGAATGTACAATTCTACTCCTTCCCTCCCTACGCCGGGCGTTTGGGCAGCACTTAAGCATGTCGTCATCTCCCACCCCTGCCCAGGCTGTGATGCCTCCTTTACGCTGCTTTGTGCATTTCCTTTATCTCTAGTGGAAACGTTTAATAGCACATTTGAGTGCTGTGAAACTTTTACTTCGTATGCTCTGGCCCATCACACCAGGCTCCTATTCTGTGATATCTGTCTGGGATAACATTGTCCTCTGACAGAATAAAATAGGTGACAAAAGAGCTTTATTGGATCTCCTTCCCTGCCCTGCACCTTTGTCTTTCTGACTCTGTCTCTCTGTTTCCTTCCCTTCCTCTGCCCCTTTCCCTCCCTTGTGCACACAGTATCCACATGGTCAGAAAATTATGGCAGTTTAATGAAAGAGTCAGTCATCATATATTGTTGTTGTTGTTGCTGTTGTTATTGTTGTTAGGTGCCATCAAGTTGGGTCTAACTCACAGTGAGCCGATGTACAACAGAACAAAACTGTCCCCAGGGCCTCGGAGAGTGCAGAGCAGCACTCTACCAACTGAGCTAAACCCCAGCCCTCATCAAACATTAAAATCCCTCAAATAGACAGTGGTTCCCATGCTCCTTTGTGGATGATGTGACAATGTTGTCTTTATGTAGATAACTTGGGTCACCCACATGGTCCCATGCATATGCCCTCTCTCACACACACGTATGCACCCGCTCTCACCAGCACACACTGACTCAAACCCATGCTTCCCTTTGCCGCCCACCCCCTCATCATCTAGGAGAACATGTAGGAGGTAGGTGGCAGAAACCCCAACCTCACTGGCTTTTGCAGGAAGAAGACATATTCATCCACATAATTGTCCCGGAGTCAAGGCTGGCTTCTGGGAAGACTTTACATATGGGCAATATTTGACCAGTCATCTTTAACTGAATATTAATTGTCAATTCACTCAATGTGTTAGACTCAGATCAGCCAACGGCAGCTGATTAATATTTTCTTTCCACATTAGAGGTAAGACCTCAGATTATCTGGATATCTGAATTTCAGCCCCAGTGAAATGTTAAACTCATCCTGAAACTCTTAAAAAATACCAATGGCCAAACTTTAGCTACAGAAATTCTAATTCCATTAGTCTGGGTAAGAACCTCTGCCCTGTGTTTAAAAACTCAGGGGATTTAAAGGGCCCAGACTAGAGAAGCACTGATTTATCTGTCTTTTGGAATTGTCCCCCCAAGGGGCACTGCTGACCATTTGCTCTTAGGAGGCTGAGGTACCTTAATAGACGGATCTAGTGGCGAGAGGGAGGTTCTCCCAATTCTTAAAGAAACTAGAAAATCAAGCTATAACAAGAAAAATGACCTGTTTAAAAAAAAAAAAACAGAGAAAAGATCCTCAGCTGAGAACAGAATATAAAATCAAAAAGAAACAAGCCAGGTGTGGGAGTACACACCTGTAATCCCAGCGACTCCAGAGGCGGAAGCAGGAGGATCACAAGTTCAAGACCAGAGGCAGTCTATGTAATTTAGTGAGACCCTGTGTCAAAAAGTAAAAGAGAAAAAAATAGGCTGGGGGTGCAGCTCAGTGGTCCAGCACTTGCAAAGCATGCAAGCGCGAGGCCCTGGGTTCACCTCCCAGTACGAAAAAATAAATAAATAAACAAATAGAGAAAAAGAAGAAAGAAATAAGAAGTAGGTGAACCAGAGCAGAAACGGTGAACATAGTTAAACAGGCCATTGATATTAGTCGAGATTGCTATATTTACATGCTGCTATCTGTTCAACTTGGGGCTGGGATTTAGCTCAGTTGGTAGAGTGCTGCTCTGCAGTCTCTGAGGTCCTGAGTTTGATTCCCAGCACTACAAAATGGGAGAAGGACATGGCAACCCACTCCCAAGGCAATCCCGAAACAGTCAGCCATTGAAAACCCTATGAGGGCCACTATGAGTCGGACTTGACTCCATGGCACCTAACAACAACAACATCTGTTCAACTTAGCTTGAAGGCAGTCGCTTCGATCTGCCTTTTCCAATGACATAAGCCTCACCTGAGCCCATGTGCACACACACAAAAATGCCCTGTGAACATCTGCCTAGATTTGTTTCGATAGAGTTGAATATGAATAGCAAGGATGCACTCAGAGTGGCCACACCGTGGTCTCTCTAAGGGTGAGAAAGAACAAACTCCAAATGTGTCACTCTCTCTGGGACTGGCTGGAGTGACAGCTGGCTGGAACAGGTGACAGGCAGCTCCCGCATTGTTGCACAGCACCGCACCTCCGCATCTTGGCGTGGAGTATGGTTTGTCCTCGGGTGAGGCGACAGCAAATAACTCTGAGGCTCCTATGACCGCCAGGACCCAGAGCCGGAATGTTTCTGCTGCTGCTGAATGAAGATCTTCCCTATGAATAATTACAAATGAGGCAAGCAATCATTGGCGTCGCGGTTCATCGGCCCCGTCAGAGTGAAACAAAGACATTTTTCACTCTCTCCCTTCTTCCATATGCGCTATTAAAATGCCTTCGCAGATTACTGTAAATAATTCAAATGTTTATTAAAAACTCTGTAGGAAGATCAAGGAATCATAGATAATCAGAGGGAATACCATCCAATTTATTTTTCTGTGACATTGTGCATCCATCATCTTGCAAAGAGCTTCAAGGGGAAACAAAAAGGAGGTAGGCTTTGCAGGCGAGACTCAAAGAGGAGCTCGTTTAGAATGAGCTCAGGAGAATCGGGAAGAAAGGGCTACTTTTCTTCTTTTTAGGTGCCGTCCAGTCGTGTCCAACTCATAGCAACCCTTATAGGGCTTTCAATGGCTGATTGTTTCAGGATTGCCTGGGGAGTGGATTGCCGTGTCCTCCCATTTTTGTGGTGCTGGAAATCAAACCTGGGAGCGGCACTCTACCAACTGAGCTAAATCCTAGTCACTTTGCTTCTTAGACTTCAGGTTTTCTTGCTGCCTCCGGTCATTTCTCTAATTTAGCTCTGACTTTTAGTTATTTTAGTCATTATTCCAAGTGGTGAGCTTGGCTTACAGTAAGGAAAGAGAGAAGGCAGATTGTGTAATCTCTGCACACAGCCTGTGTTCTGTCTTCTGTGTCCTGGTTTTTTGCACGAAGACAGAAAATGTGAACCACCTCCAGCCCACACCAAGGTAGGGGTATCGTGACTCAACAGCCCTGCCCTGCTACACTGTAATTGCCATGCAGGCTCAGTGTGAGATAGAGTAAGAAACCCCAAGCCAAAAGCAGTATCTTCATGTAAGCTGGGGTGCTCTTGAGTGGGATGAGCTGCTTTCACCCCAAGTCCTTCCAGTTACTACTACTTCTGGTTAGCTGCCGTCTAGTTGGGTCCAACTAAAAGGGACCCTATATACAAAGGAAAAAAATGTTCCTGGACACTGTGGCAAGTCTGGCACTATATCAGTGCTTCTCTACTACTCATAGGGTTCTCAATGACTGAATGTTTTAGGAGTGGGCTGCAGGGTCCTTCTCCCAATCTTATAGCACCTGGTGCTCCCAGGTGGTCTCCCATCCCAGGACAAACCAAGCCCAACTCTGCTTAGCCTCTAAGGTCAGATGAGATCAGATAGCAGGGTGGTACGGCTGCAGACCTTCTAGTTACTAGTGATAAAGTAATAATATCTGCTGCTCATTAAGTGCTTTGTGTGTGACACACAGTGTATTGAGTGGTGTTAATACAAAGAGCTTGGTGGTGTTTCATGGTGATTAAGTTTCTGGCTTGGTACAGATTGTAAAGGCTAAAGCACTCACTTCAGACTTACCAGTTCAGTGACTTGAGTGAGCTACAGAACCTCTCCAAGCCTCCGTTTCTGCATCTGTAAAATGTGTGTGACATAAGGATGTACATTGTACAATACTCCATTCAAAGAAGCTTTAGCCCCGGATGGGCTCTGCCAACATTCAAGAAATGTTAACAATTATTATTAATCTGACTTAATTCTTACTATTAGTAAGTAATACACTATAATGAAGAATGAATACAATAAATATGTTTTAATAGTACAATAATATTATTACCTCTGTTTTACAGGAAAGGTTAGTGAGGTTGATGACATTTAATAGCTTGTGTATGATCGAGCTAACATTTGACTCTAGGCTTATTTGATTTTATAGCTTGCTTCAAATATGGTTATAGAGGTAGTTTCTCTTTATTCACTGTACAAACAGAATTTGCCCTTAATTTAGAAAACAAATAAAAGAATTTGACAGGAAGAAGTTGACACCACAGGCCTCTATACTATGTCTTCCTAACTTTGGTACCTTGGCTTCTATTGGGAGTCTGCCCTGTAGAGTGTTCCTCTCTTTTTATCACACTGTAATCCCACCTGAAGGTCTCTAAGGCCCCTGTGAAGTTGCTGATTACAAACTAAGAGCTGGAACTCTTTGTGCCATATCAATCAGGATCTGCCAACCACTGGAGGTACTTCAAATGGACAGAATTTAACTCAAGACATTGGATACAATGAAAGGCCCACCAAAGTAAAAAGGGGATAAGGATATGGAGCAAAATGACAAATCATAACACTCTCAAAGATTAGAAGCTGCTGCTGTCCTGGGTAGACCACGAGGAGGTGCTTATCTGTACTATGGCTATGATGCTAGCTGTACCTTTATGGCCACTTTCATGGAAGGAATTCCACCTTGGTAAGTGCAAAAAAACTGTAGTTCCTGGCTGGGCTGCCGGAGTGTGAAATCATCACCCCTTCTCTGCTACCTCTACATCAACTGCCACACTGCCAGACTCAGAAGCATGAAAAATCTCCCTTCTTCCTGCTACGTTTGACAGGTATCCATCACTGTGACCAAATGCCCGAGTTAACCAGCTTATATGGAAGAAAGGTTTATTTCCACTCAGTTTCAAAGGTTCTCAGCTATAGGCACTTGGCCTCGTCGCTTTGGGCCTGTGATGAGGCAGAAAGGACATCATGGTCAGGAGCGTGTGGTGGAGCAAAGCTGCTCATTCATGATGACCAGAAAGCGGAGAGAGGAAGGGCCAGGGTTCCAATATCCCCTTCAAAGACATGGCCCCGGTGACCCAACTTAATTCCATTAGGTCCCACTCCTAAAGGGTCCACCACCTCCCAGAAACACCATCAGCTGGGGATTGTGCCTTCCCCGTGTGGACCTTGGGGGGGCAGATATTTAAGATCCAAATCGTAATACCTACCATCTGACTGCCCAATAAAAAGTCAGACAAACCAGGAATCTGCAAAGTATGATCTGCCAACTTCCAGTCCTCGCAGCACAACCCAGAGAACAGAAGGGGTGACGTGTGGCTGAAAGATAGTAGGCAAATACTTGCACAGTAAAGGATAACCTGACCTAAGCCCATCCTTCTAGTTGAAAGTAGAAACACCATGTTCAGCGTCTGCGGCCATAGCACCCTGGCAGAATCAGAGGCTTGGAGAGGTTATATAACTCACTCAAGTCACTGAACTGATAAGTTTGAAGCCAGCGCTCCAGCCTCTATAATCTGAGAACCAAGCGAGCAACTTAATCACCATGAAACACCACCAAGCTCTTTGTATTAACACCACTCAGTATGATGGGTGTTACAGGCAAAGCACTTAATGAACAGCAGATATTATTACTTTACCACCAGAAACTGGAAGGTCTGCAGCCCTTACCACCCTGCTGTCTGATCCCATCTGATCTCCCAAGCTAAGCAGGGTTGGGCCTGATTTGTCCTTGGATGAGAGACCACCTGGGAATACCAGGTACTGTAAGCTTGGGAGAAGGACCCTGCAACCCACTCTCAAAACAATCAGCCATTGAAAACCCTATGAATAACAGAGAAGCACTGATACAGTGCCAGGCCTGAATTAGGGTGTGATACAAATAAACCCAAGAGTTCAGTGGTATGTGACATAGTTTCCTTCTCAAATGCTCCAAAGTCTGCTCTATGTTGAACCCTCTCCAGCTCCATCCACCCAATTTCTGCTCAGAGACAGTGACCCCATCTGCTTTGGTTGTGTGGCTTTTTCATCTGGGTACATTGCTTCCATCTTCACCTCCAAAGGGAAAGAACTGGCTGGAAGGATGTGAGAGGATTTTCATTTCCTGACCCAGGAGTGATGCACAGCACCTCCATATATAATGGACTAAGACAATAGTCAAATAACTCTGACTGCTCCAGGGGACTAGTAGGTAAAATACAGCCAGTCATGTGTTCCTTAACAACAGGGATCTGTCTGGAGAAGTGGGTTGCTAGGTGATGTTGTCATTGTGTGAACATCATAAAATGCACTTTCACAAACTTGCAGGGTATAAGTCAGTCATTTAAAATGCCCTCATAATACAATCAAGAGACATGATAAACATGGTATATATGAAGCTGCTGCTGGCTTAACAGGGTAATGTATTACAGTAAGCTTTAAAAAATAAGTAGAAGGTGCACTCTAAAATAATAATAGAAATTATAGTATATGGTAAGTACATAACCCAGTCATGGGTTGTTTATTGTCATTATCACATACTATGTACCGTACATAATTGTATGTACTATACTTTTATTTGATTGGCGCAACAGTAGGTTTATTTACATGAGTAATGTGCTGTGCTACAATATTATCATGTCTATGACACCACTAGGAATTTTTCAGCTCTGTTATAATCCTATGGAATCACCATTATATATGTGGTCCTTCATTGACTGAAATGTTACGTGATGCATGACTGTACAACTTTTTTACTACCCACTAAAGGAAAGACATCCAGATATGGATAACACGAATAATAGCCCCTTCACTCATCTCACTCAATAATTCTACTGCTCCATGGTATATCTGTTCTCATCATAAAACTGACACATCATGCAATCGAATATGTTTTCATTAAAATGGAAATTATTACAATTTGAAAGAAATACTACACTTGTGGCAATTGTTGTAGATTATGTCTTCGAAACCTGGAAAATTAACTATTTCATTTGTCCTTCTATATTGAAAAGGGTTAAGAAGTACAGAATATGTGGTATATGATTATATCTTCCTAACAGTTTTATCAATGACATAACTTCAAAAGCAACTGCAGCGGTATATAAACAGGAAACTGCTGAAAAATCAAGTTGGATTCAGAAGAGGGTATGGAACCAGGGACATCATTGCTGATGTCAGATGGATATTAGCCGAAAGTGGAGGATACAAGAAAGATGTCTACCTATGTTTTATAGACTATGCAAAAGCATTTGACTATATTGTTGTGTTGTTAGGTGCCATCGAGTCATGGCCATCTCATAGCAACTCTCATAGCCAACTCATAGACATTGAAAGCCCTGATTATTTCAAGATTGCCTCGGGAGTGGAAAGCCACGTCCTTCTCCCATATTTGACTGTAGATCGCAGCAAATTATGGACAACATTGTGAAGAATGGGAATACAGGAGCACCTACTTGTTCTCATGAGGAATCTGTACATAGACCAGGGGACAGTCATTGGAACAGAACAAGGAAACACTGCTTGGTTTAAAATAAAAAATGGTGGGCATCTGGGATGTATTTTTTTCACTGTAGCTCTTCAATTTCTATGCTGAGCAATTAATCTGAGAAGCTAGACTTTATAAAGAAGACGCAGCCTCATGATTAGAGAAAGACTCATTAACAGCCTGTATTATGCAGGTGACACAATTTTGCTTGCTGAAAGTGAAGATGATTTGAAACATTCACTGAGAAGATCAAGGAACATAGCCTTCAGTATGAACTGTAACTCAACATCAAGAAAACAAAAATCCATACAACTGAGTCAGTAAGCAACTTCATGATAGAGAAAATATTGAGGTTGTCCAAGATTTTGCTTTACTTGGTTCTATAATCAACACCTGTGGAAGCAGCAGTCAAGAAATCAAAAGACACATTGCAGTGGGAAAAGCTGTTGCAAAAGACCTAAAGTGTTGAAAACTAAAGATGTCACATTGAAGACAAAGATATGTCTGATTCATGCCATGGTATTTTCCATTGCATCATATGATTGTGAAAGCTGGATGTTGAATTTAGGGAGACAGGAGAAGAATTGATGCTTTTGAATTATGGTGCTGGAGATGAATATTGAATAGACCATGGACTGCCAAAAGAACCAACAGATCTGTTCTACAATAAATGTAGCCAGACTGCTCCTTGAAAGCAAAGATGGCTAGACTACATATGACATATTTTGGACATGTTGCTTGGGGGGACCAGTCCCCAGGGGGAGGACATCATATTTGGGAGAGAGATGGGTCAACAAGGAAAAGAAGACCCTCAACCAGATGGATTGACACAGTGTCTGCAATAATAGGCTTAAACATAAAAAAGATCATGTGCCTGGCACAGAGTTAAGGAGTGTTTTGTTCTGTTGTACCTAGGGTTGTGATGAGTTGGACCAGCTCGAAGGCACCAAACAGCAACAACTTCCTACTGACATTTTTATTATTGCTTTATATTGTGACAATAAGCTTTTGCTTTACCTATCTAATATGGGACTTTTCTAATCCATCTTAAAAACCTTTTTTTAAAAGTTTTTATAATTTCTTATTTAAAAATTGGCCTAATAATGTGAAGGACTCCTTAGTATGAGGTTTCTGTATAGGGAAACCAAGAACTCCATCCTCTATCATTACAGGTATGCATGATGTCCTGGGTTCAACCCCCAAGTACTGCCAAAAAATTTAAAAAAATGATCAGAAAGAGTCTGCCCAACTGGATATCCTGATGCATTCTTATATTCCTAGCACTTAGGAGGGCGAGGCAGGAGGATCAAGAGTTCAAGGCTAGCCTAGGCTACTTTGCAAGACCTTGTCACAAAAATCAAACAACAGCAGCAAAGAGTCTGTGACTATTTGACAGTTCTTCTATTTTTCTGTTTAAACCAGAAAGTTTAGTCTCAGATCCTGTAATTAGAATTTGTCTATAAAATTTGATAAATTCAGTATTTATGGAAAAGCAAATATTTAAGCCATTTGAAAGTGTGGTGATTTTCCATCTGTATTCATTTCCTTGGGCTCCCATAACAAATTATCATATCCTGTGTGGCTAAAAAAGAAAACAAACTTATTCTTTTACAGTTGTGGAGGTTAAAAATTGGAAGTCAAGGTGTTAGCAGGGCTAGGCTCTCTGTGAAGAAGGGAGAATCTATGTGCTGGTCCTCCCTCCTAGCTTCTGGGGTTGGCCATAGCTAGGGTTCGTTGCCTCCATGTCACATGTTTTCCTCCTCTGTCTCTACCTCTATGTCTCTTCTCCTGTTCTTAGGAGGATACTAGTCCTCTTGGGTTAGGATTCACCCTAATGACATCACCTCAAATCGATTACCTCTGTAAAGACTCCATTTCCAAATGGTATCATATTCACAGGTCCTGGAGTTTGAGTCTTCAACAGGTTGTTTTGGTGGATATAATTGAATCTACACCAGCATCTGCGGAAGGATTTTTGGTGAAAGTGAGCAAATGGTTTACCCTGAAATCATCTAAGAATAGTCAAACCCTCTTTACCTATATACTACCACCAGATCCTTCTTCTACCTTAGCCATCCAGGTAGAAACACATGTGTGATGTTTACAAATTTAATTCAGGGTCACAAGATCTTGCTTCATCTCTGCCAGAACTTTAGGTGTGCTTCTACAGAGTTGAATTAAGTGTCAACAATTCTCTCTGAAATTGGTGGACTTTGCCCTCCCTCCTCATCTCAGATTGAGTATCATCAGCCTGAGCCTCTTTCCTTTCACCAGGAAAACAATTTATGTCACTAAGTTTCATAATCAGCATCAGAATCCACAGAATGTGACCCAGTCATAGGGCAGGGGGGAGTACAAAGAGAAAATTGGAAACTCAAAGTCAGATCCATACGTGAAAATGTCTCATTCCATGATATTTACCTGTTAATTAGGATCAAAGGAGAAAATTAATGTAATATTAGTCATATGCACATGCTGGCTGAATATTAATGAATTTGGTGATGGACTTCTGTTTCCAGGCAACCAAATATTCCCCACGAGTATTAGAAGCTGGTTGTAAAACAACCAGCTTAGCTGCAGTGACTGTTGAATAACTGTTCTCCATTCTCCAGGCCAACTTCCCACTCTTGGGCCATAGATTACAATGATTGCTTCAAAGGTGACCGTTCTCATTGTCACTATCATGTGGGTCATCCATGGGAGCCCTACACTCTGCATTCAGTGAGAATCTCATTAAACATAGATTTTAGCACCAATAGGAGGTATAGTGAACTGAGTGACTGTTCACATGAGACCAAGGAACATGAAGGAGGAGACTTACATTTTAATCTCACCCTATAGCTAATGGATTAATGTCTGTGTTTTGTACCTACCAAGAAAGAAAGAAAAGAAGAGAGCTGGGTGCAGTGGTGCACATCTGTAATCCCAGCAGCTCGGAGACCAGAGGCAGTCTGTGTAACTTAGGAAGACTCACTCTCAAAAAGTAAAAAACTGAGCTGGGTGTACAGCTCAGTGGTCTAGCACTTGCAGAGCATGGAAAGTGCAAGGCCCTGGGTTCAACCCCCAGTACCACAAAAAAAAAAAAGAAAAGAAAAGAAGAAAAAAGAGAAAAGCAAAGGAAGGAAGGAAGGAAGGAGGGAAGGAAAGAGGGAAGGAAGTAATGAGAGGGAGGAAAGGAGAAAGAAAGAAAGAAAGTTATTGAGCTAACTGAACTCCAGAATCATCTCTGTTTTGGCAGTCTGTGAGTTTCCTGTTAGCTATGATTAAAAGGGCTAAAAAATACCACTCAGATTTAACGAGTGTTGCTAATAGAGACAACTCAGAAAAATAGCCAAAATTCTGCAAGGATATTTTTGGGCTCCAAAGCCAAGACTGGATAGACCACAGGTCCAGCTTCAGAGTATGGAATGATTGGTCCCCTTGCACTGCACTGATTGGCTAGCTGCCCCCCTCACTTCACCCAGAGTGTGCCCACGTTTGACACCAGATCACAGGTGCACCTGATGTGGAAACAGGATGAACTTGTGCCATGGAGCATGACTGGTGTTCTCACCAGCATTGATGTTCTCGTAAGATCTACCCCGCATGGCAATCAGGAAGGTGGAGTTAGTCTACAACCAGTTGGCATCACTGGTTGGCCCATTGTCCTGCCCATTCTCCAGGCCCGATTAGCAGCAGTCAGTTCCAAAGGACCCTGTTCATGCTGTGTGGACAGGGATCTGGGAGCTCTCTCACACTGAACCTCTGAACTCAGAGGAGTTGACTTCTTCCCTTGCTCCACAGATCAGCTCACTGCCAATGACCAAGTTGTCTTCAGCCTGTCCTCCTAGGCTTCATAAAACATGTGTGTTGGTAAGAGCAGGTCTTCATTTCCAGTATTATTACGGGCAGCCACTAGCTTGTAATTTATTCCCACTTTGTATTTTACACTGTTCCCTTCTCATTAAAAACACATTTCATATTTTATGCCCTAAACTGGAAAAATAAATCTACTTGCCTGAATGTTACCCAGTCACTCACACAATTTCCGAGAAGGAAGAGTAACATAAGGAAAGGAGAAATATCATTGTGGTTATGGGTATAGTCTTTTGAGTTGGGCAGACCTACTTTCCAATGACAGCCCTGCCTCTTTAAAGAACTATGAACCTGGGCAAGTTATGTAGCCTCTCTGAGCTTCTGTTTCTTTGTCTTTGTTGGTGGTGGTGTTAGGTGCCATGGAATTTGTGTCCAACACATAGTGACTATATGTACAACAGACAGAACACTAGCTGATACTGTGCCAGGACCAGCACTATTGTCAGTGTTTTCCTGCTATCCATAGGGTTTTCAGTGGCTGACTGGTTTTTGGGAGTGGGCTGCCAGGTCCTTCTCCCAAGCCTACAGCACCTGGTAATACCCAGGTAGTCTCCCATCCAGGGACTAACCAGGCCCAACCCTCCTTAGCTTCTGAGATCTAATGGGATCAGAGGCCACAGTGGTACAGCTGCAAACTTCCTTGTCTTCAAGATATATACATATATATATATATATATATATATATATATATATATACACATATATATATATATATATACACATACCATTAAGTATTATATAGGGTTATTGTGAGGATTAAATTAATATAGTTTACTTTATAGCATCTAAACTGGGTCTAGCAATTTTGACCAGGCACTAAATGGTAGCTATTATTATGACCACCATCATAATTATTATCACATATAAGTTATAGATCATGTCCATAATACTACTATTATGGAAATATGCAAAGAGAAAACATCTTCAAATTGAGATGGTTAGTGCTATTGCGAGGAGAAAAAAAACTGAAAGAGTTGAAAATTGGTCATCGATGTTATAGAGAGTAGACAGGATTTGGAAGGCAAAAACTAAAATTTGGGTTTTCATCTGCATCCTCATGCTCTCACATGGCTTTCCTTTTGGTGTAGGCGAGACAGATTTATCATTCAAAATGTCTAGTTCCTGCCATCTTCCTGTGAAAAACAGAGGTTTGTAATAGCCATGCCCGGGGGCTTCTGGTTCTAGGAGGTGTGAAGGGGACAAGAACTGTGGGAGCGTTTGACATATTATACAGTGTCATGGATTAAGACAATGATGCATTTGAGTACTGTCCTCTTTTGGGATTCTCCTCTTCCTTGATCTGTTACCATGCTGCTGCTCCAGCACTCAGCAGGTGCTCTGAAAATGACATTGCTTCTGTCAATTCCCCTTGCCACACTGACCCCCCTGGAGTTGCCCCAGGTGCTCTCCCTCCTCACATGCCAACTGTGGTCCAAGGTGCTCCCGAGTGAGCCTGCCTGCACACCAATCAAATGACAGCATTAATGATGGACTCACGATTCCTCCCAAACAAAATATGAATTTCTAAGTTCCGTGCATCAAAACAAATAGTACTCTAGGCAGCTGTTCTGGGGTTTTCATGTCCATGGAAATATCCTGGGAGAATTTCAAAACAAGGCCTCTTCCTGCATCCCCCATTCTAGTTAAGTAGGTTCCAGGAATCATGTTAAACAAACATTCCAGATGATTCTGGGAAATTCTGTGAGTAGGAATGTTGGTATGGAACCCAGTGTCTGTGCAGGGGGGGCAGAGGAACACTCCAGATATCACAGGCCATGGAGCTGCCTAATTTCCCAGTGCATGAACCTGCTCATCTTTTGACTTCTTGGCACCAAGTAAAATCTTTCCCCCAGCTTCCTTTCCAGGTAGATCCAGCAGGAGGTCTTCTTGATCTCTTACTTTGGGGGAGGCCATTCTGAAAGAAAGTTTTGTGTCAACTGGCGTACTTCAGCAGCCTTCGTTTTCTTTATTCTTTTCATTTTTTAATTAGTGTGTATCAGTTGTACAAAGTAGGTGGTTTTATTATGACATTTATGTATATCCACATAATGAACTTTGAACATGTTTACCCCTCTATTACCCTTTATTGTCCCATCTCTTATTCCTCTCTGTATCTCTAGCATTTCTTCTTTTAATTTTAAGTCTCCTTGTTTACTTTCCCCAGGCTTCCACACATGAGAGAAAACATGTGGTATTTGTCCTTCTGAGTCTGGCTCATGTCACTTAAAATGATGGTCTGTAGTTCCATGCATGTTCCATTATGTCATCATTTTGTTCTTCTTTATGACCGAGTAAAACTCATATAGTGCATTTTCTTTATCCACTCATCCATCAATGATCACCTAGGCCGATTCTGCAACTGGGCTGTTAGGAATGGTGCCACAACAGACAAGGCATGCGGGTATCTCTGTAGGAGGCTGACTTTTGCTCTTCTGGGTATGTACCCAGAACTGGATGGTGGGACCAGAGGGGAGTTTTGTGCTACTCTTTTGAGGAGCCTCCATACTGGTATCCAGAGTGGCTGCACTAATTCTTACTCCCACCAGCAATGAATAAGGGGGCCCTCCATCCTTATCGGTGTTCATGGTTGGTTTTGATGCTAACCCTTCTGACTGGAGTGAGGTGGAATCTCAGTGTAGTTCTCATTCACATTTCTTGGATGGCTAAAGACAGTGGACATTTTTTTTTCATGCATTTATTGGTCATTTGTGTTTCTTCCTCTTTGCAACCTGTCTCTGCTTCACCCAATCGCTATGCATTCATAAATGCTCCTTCCCGGTTTCTTCTTTCTTCTACCTTCTGTGTGTGTGTGTGTGTGTGTGTGTGTGTGTGTGTGTGTGTGTGTGTGTGTGTGTGTGTGTTTTCAGTGCTAGGGGTTGAACCCCTGGTCTCATGCATGCCAGGCAAGTGCTTTCTCTCTGAGCTGTACTTACAGTGCCCTTTTTTATTTTTTGAGACAGGGTCTCAGTCACACAGGCTGCCTCTGGTGTTGAGCTCCTGGTCCTCCTGCCTCAGTCCCACAAATTGCCGAGATTATACATGTGCACGACAGCTTTCAGCTCCTTCTTTGGTCTTGCTAGTCTTTCTCACCTCCCTCTCTGCTGATCTACCTGGCCAGCTTTTACTATGTGGTCCAGGTATCATCTCCTCCAGAAAACCCATCCTGAGACCCTCAGACTAAGTTAAGGTCTTTCTCAGGTGTCTCAATGCACTTTGGGAAGAAGGTTGGGGTGATTGGCTTGAATAGTTTGCCCTTTAACTGAACTGTGAATTCATGGGTGATACTGACGATACTGTATTCACTTCTGTACTGCCAGAGCCTCACACAGGTGTGAAAATATGTGCTACTCTCTCTCAGAAGTTATTTTCTTATCCATGTCTCTTTTCTTTCCTCAATGGGTAAATAGAAAGCATTGATCTCTCCACCTCTCTGCCATTCTCCGGACCTACCTTGTTCCTCTTCTTAGACTGCATTGGGAACAGGAAGGGTCAAAATCAAGGGTGAGTGGAGATAATGTTATTATTGTTAGGTGCTATTGAGTTGGTGTCCGACTCATAGCAACCTTATGTACAACAGGCGAAACACTATTGTCAGTGCTTCTCTGCTATTCATAGGATTTTCACTGGCAGATTAATTTTTGGGAATTGGTTGCCAGGTCCTTCTCCCAAGCCTGCATATCTGGTGTTCCTTGGTGGTCTCCTATCTAAGTACTAACCAGGCCCGACCTTGCTTAGCTTCCAAAATCTGATGGGATTGGCCACGACAGTGCTATGGCTACAGGCCGGGGGGTGGGGGAGCTGATGGGATTATGGCATAAAAACCCAGGGACATCTATGTTCAGATGTTTTGTTACTATTCACTTGGGCTGCTGGAAAGAATAAGAAAGCTGCAATTTTCTTTTAGAAGGATTAACATGTTGTCAAGTGCCCAGCAGCTTATAAAAATTAAAACACAAGAGATCACAGATGTCAAATCTGTGTCATGTCTAAAGGAAAAGAGAAGAAAAGAACTCCTTTTGTGGGTGACAGTGGTACTCACCCTTAGATGAATTAGTGATCGGCTCTGGAGGATGGCCCGGGAGCTCTCAAGTGGTCCTATCTACTCGTGGGTTTATAGCCTACAGGCCAACTCGGCTCTCCCCATCTTATTTGCCTAGGGGAGCCCCACATCTTTACCCAGTATTCTGACTACTGACAAAGCACTGTGATTGTCTCCCCGGCTGTTAGTAGGTGATTTCAGGGCTTTGGGGCAGGATTTGTGGCTATGATTTAATAGAGCTAATGAGAGCAGATAATACTCTCCCATGGCTGAGAGAGAAGGTGAAACCAAGTTCACTCTCCTGCCTGCCTTTCCTTGTCTATGCACGACAAAGGAGGGAAAATGGTTTTCAAATCTGGTTGTCAGAAACACCCACACTCAAGAATGGGTGTCTGGCCTGTAGTTCTTGGCTAACTTCTTTCTGAAACAGGAAGCATGAGGATCAATTTAGGTTCCTGGCTTGAGCTTGATGCTTGGACCCAGTGCATCATCCACATGTGTCCAAAGAAAGAAACACCCTCCCTTTATTTGTGAGTGATAATAGGTGCCAAGATGCTTTCTTACAAAATCCTGGTGTGTAGCTTTCATCCACACTTGTTTACAATATAATGAGCATGGATGGATGCATCTCAGGAACTTCAGAAGTCTGGCTCGGACCTGAACCCAGATGGCTAGATGCTTATCAGAGTCTTTTGTAAAGCATCCAAACTTCTAGCTGGTCAGGGGCTGAAGAAAACCCCTTTCCTCATGAGCTTTCAGGCATTTCCAGTCAGATCTGACTAAGACAAGAATAGCCTTTTACAGAAGTTTTGGCTCTGATCAACCCAAACTCAATAACACCTGCTTGTGAAGAGCCTTCCTCAAGTCCGGGTGTAGTTTATCTCCTCAGGCCTTTTGAGAGACTTTGCGTAGAGTATCCATCCTCAGACACATATGTTGACTATATAATGAGAGGCAAAATCATTGTCTGTAGTGTGGTCTATGAAGGAGGTGATGTCTTCTTTCTGTGTCTTTCCTTTTGTTCTTCCTAATAGATCCAGATTCCATGCTGTGGACTTCAGTATTAAAATTTTTAAGTTTCATGTTGCATTTTTAGTTCTTTTTAAAAAATAAGTTGGTAGTTTTCCTAGTATTTTGTCTCCTGGTATCTGAATTTCTTTCTTTCTGTGTATCTAAAATTCAGTTGAAGTGGGTGTGGTGACTCATGCCTGTAATTTCAGTGACTCATGAGTTGGAGGCAGGAGGATTATGAGTTCAAGGATGGAGGCAGCCTGCACAACTTAGCGAGAACCTGACTCAAAAAAAAGGGGGGTAGGGGGTGTAACCCAGTGATAGAACACTTGCAAAGTATGGGTGAGGCCCTGGGTTCAACCCCCAATACCACAAAAAGTAAAAATTAAAAAATAAATAAAAATAAAATTGAGTTAGCTTTGGCTGAATTAAATGACAAGATTCCCCAGGGATGGGACAATTGATAAGCTTATGACGTATGCTGTAGAATCATGGGACAAAGTATAACTGAATGAATATACATGAAACACAGTTCCACATTTTATTCATTTCAGTATTCACCATTTACTAATTATCAATTCACACACACCAAAAAAATGCAACTTATAGTAAAGTGTGAAGAAATGGAAATACCTATGAGAATATAGTTTATTCATCATGCAACTTAATTATAGACTATTGCTGCCTAATCAAATCCTTTTTCATCTTGAATAAATTTCAATATCTTCTTGGAAATCAACTTTCAAATGGATTTATCTTTTGTTTTTAAATTTAGAAAAGGTAAGTTCAGACAATATTCACAGGCAGGTACTAAAAGGCAAACCATTCATAAAAATTTCAGTTTTGTTTTTATTTCATGGTTGCAGCATTGAAGTAAAGCATCTAGATGCCTACTTATGTGTCTGTTTTTTGCTTTGCTTCCATTGGATTTCCTTTGCTTTTACCTAAAATCCTTTTATTTTTCAGTTTCAGGATCTCATTTCATGTATGACATTACATTTTGTGGTCCTGTCTGTTTAGACTCCTCATAGCTGTGACAGTTTTCTCACTGATTTTGGAAAACATTTCATCATACTTATAAATGTCTTGGATGTTTTACTAGGTAAGGTTTGGCAAATAAGTTTAATGCATTTGTTGGTTTTGTCTGGCTGGGGAGCTGCATTGAGGCCGTGCTGTGAATCTGTGCCTGAGCCTATTGTAGTGCAATGTGTATCAGCAGTGATGTCTGCCAGGTAGTTTTGGTGTCACGTGCTTATAATCCCAGCACTCAGGAGACTGAGGCAGGAGGATTTTGAGTTGAAGGCTAGCCTGGGCTCCATAGTGAAACTCTGTCCCAAACAAAAACACAAAACAAAACACCAAATCCAAAAACCAAAAGCAAAAAAAACCAAACCAAACGTAATAACAAACCAGACAAAAAGAACCATGTCTTCTGCCCAAGGAAAGGAGATAATAGTAGCACGTGCGCTTGATACTGGTTTTCTCCATGCTGTTAAAAATACTGTATAAATCAAAGAGGAGGGATTGGTCTTCACATTTACAGTGCATTTAGGAGTCCCAAATCACGCATGTGTATAGTTTTAGCAATAATCCATGCCAGCTGCCTTATTCACCTGTAATTCTCTGAGTATATATTATGAGCTAAGTTCTAAGGTATAGAATGCAGAAGGAGAGAAAAACCAGATATGTTCCCTAAACCTACAGCTGGTATTGACATATGAACTAAAGGGCAGTAGTGTTTATAGAAAAGGAACTTTTACAGAAAAAGTGATCCTAATGGAATGGATTAGTGAAAAGGCTGTGTGTACACAAGTGGTTGTGTTTTTTCAAACTTTAGAACTAGCATTAGGTAGAATTTTGATTAAGCCAAAAAGAAAGAAAGATACTCTAAACTTACTTTTGTATATTAGGGATGAGAGATTGATTATGCATTTCTAACCTGAAAATCTGAAATCTTAAAAGCCCTCAAATCTGAAATTTTTTGAGCACTGACATGGTGTCCCAAATGAAAAATTCCACATCTGATCTCGTGTGATGGGTCACAATTAAAACACAGATGTACTTAAAATATTATATAAAATTACTTTCATCTATACATATAAAGTGTATGTGAAACATATATTAATCTTATGGTTATATTTGGATCCCATCCCCAAGATATCTCAATATGTATATGCAAATATTAAAAAACATGAGAAATCCAAAATGCCAAAGATACTTCTTGTCCCAAGAATATCAGATAAGAGATATCCACCCAGCATATTTGATCTTTAGGAGACATAAGGATAAGAATATGTTATTTGGCAAGAAACCAATTAACTTGAGCCTCTCTTGCTCTTTTATGCCATAAAGTCAAAATTTGTATCCCATTATCCTGAAGGCAGCCATTATATGAGTTTCGAGATCTCGGTCAGCAGGGACTCTTGATCCAATAATTGATAGGATTGATAGAATCTTGATGCTGAGCTTAAATTTGTTATAGACTTCTGTCTGCTCCAAGCTGTAATAATCTTGAAGCTGATTTGTGAGCACAGCTCGTAAGATCAATTTTATAACTTCAAAGTCACACTGTGGTGCTCTCTCTGGGAATGCCAAGTGCAAGGATGGGGTAAAGAAATTAATATGTTCTCGACACTGACTTTGTGCCAGGCACAAGGCTAGTTGCTTTTCAAACATATCTTGCTTATCCTCATAAAGGTTTGCCAAAGTGTGCTGCAAACTTGAAATATTACCAGAGAAAGAAATCATACACATTTTTGGCTTCCTTTTTAGCAATTCCAGCAAGACTTAGGAGCTTAGATGTTCCAACTATCTGAGTTCCACAATAAGGAATTATCATAGGGGCAATAATGCTTATAATGCCTCCCAAGAATGTGCATTCCCGACTCCCTTGATCTTGTGACTGAGTTACTTTACAAGGCAAAAGAGCTATCTGAAGATAAAATAAAAGCTATTGACTTTAAAATAGAGAGATTACACTGGGTTATTAGTGTGGGTTCAATCTGATCATGCAGCTCCTTTAATGCAGAGAAACTTCTTTGGCTTCGAACAGAAGAGAGACGTGGCAGAAGGTGGGCAGGAAAGAGCAGAGAGGAAGATCAGAGTTATGTGAAGCATCAGGACTTGGCCATCCATTGCTACTTGGAAGACAGAGGGGGCCATGAACCAGAGCATCAGGCACACACTAGAAGCTGACAGTGACCCACTGGTCAGTTGCTAGTGAGGAAACAATACCTTTACTTCTGCAACCACATGGAACTGCATTCTGACAACAGGTTGCATGAATTTGGAAGTGAATGTGTCCACAGAGCCTCAAGGAAGGAAAACAGCTCTGGTGATGCTTGCTGTTAGCCTGGTGAGGTCCCTTTTCCACTTCTACTACCACTCCAGATCCGTGAAATGATAAATGAAGGCTGTGCATGGTGCAGTGGCACACACCTGTAATCCCAGCAGCTCGGGAGGCTGAGGCAAGAGGATCACAAGTTTGAGGCCAGAGGCAGCCTGTACAACTTAGTGAAACCAGGTCTCCAAAAATAAACAAATAAATAAATGTGTGTTTTAATCTGCTAAATTTGTGTTAATTTGCCAGAGTAGCCATGGAAAAACAACACAAGGATTCATATCACTGGTCCAAGTGGGGCATATGATAGAATATGATACCCCTACACCTGTGGGCCGTGTGAGAAAGGAGCAAGGAATAAATCCATCATTGGAAAGGCAAAAGCAGGACACCTGGAAATTGATAGCAGGGTCTAGACCAAGTTTAGATCCAAGAGGAAACTATTTAAAAAGCAGGGCTGACTTGCATGTGAACAACCCCATGAAAGTTACCTCCCATACTCCAATCAAACCAGAGTTCCCAATGGACCAATCAAAGATGTATAGCCATGCGCAGCCCTGGGTTAGCTGACTCCTTCCTTAGACTGCTTCACCCTGCCCAAGTGGGAATTAGGCGAATCCCCCTACAGCATAGGAATGAGAAGAAACAAACCCAATTCTGCGTTTTCTCTTTCCCAGCTGGCAGGACAGCATGCAGAAACCCAGGTAAGGACAGGAAACCAAAGTCCTATGCCTGCGATGGATTCTTTGTTATGGGAAGGATGAGGCATAATCATTACCGCATGATCTGAGCCAATAAAAGAGAGAAACATCAAAGCCACGTCTTCCTCCCTATTTTATATTTGTCTATGTCTGCTCCTTTTCAGGGCTGTATTTGGTCAAAACTTCTACCATCATTCTACCTAACCCTTGCGAGACTGCATTAACCTTCTGCCTCCTGTTTCCCACACCAGAGCCTGTAATGCACTATAGAAAAATTCCATATTTCTGCACTCAATGAGTTCAGGGTGGCCAGGGAGCATAATTGATTACTAGCATATCCTCAGCCTGAAGCAACGCCTGGCCCATAGTAAACGCTCATCATTATTTTGCAGCAGAAATCATGCATCTTGACCCCGGGTGTAGTGATGCATGCTTGTAATTCCAGCACTGGGGAGACAGAGGCAGGAGAATCACCAGTTTGAAGCCAGACTGGGCTACCTAATGAGATCCTGTCTCAACACCCCCCCCACCCCCACACTATGATTATGCATCTCGGGATTTTTCTCCCTTTAGCTTGCAGTCTTGATGGTGAGATTGTCTGGTTCTAATTGTGAACGGATCATTGGCGAAGCCACTGCACCAGGCTTTCAGGCCAGTTTCAATGATTCACTTTTATGTGGCTGGAGAGCTTAGCGCTTAGGCTGGCTTTTGGTGGCTTTCACTTTGTGTGTTAAAGCCAATGGGTTAGCTTGGACACAGGATGGATATCATTACTGTTAGGGGACATCTAAACCTAACCTGTTGCACTGGTACTTACCCCAGAAAATAAATAAAGTCAAAGCACGTGATCAGAGGGATTGTGTCCACACATGTTAGTATGGGGTCATAGATTACATGTGACTTTGCTCCAGGATTCACACATATCTTTGTTTTAATGGCTGAGACCACCCTAATACCTTCCCCTTCTTGCTTGTGTTCATTTACCATCCTTCTGTATACGATGCACTTAAATGTTAGATGCGCCATCTGAAATCTGCCCACATCCCTGGAAGCTGGGCATGTCTGTTTCTACAACATTGATCTCAACGATGTATTCATTGTTTGCTTGAAAGTGGACCATATGGACTTTAAATGCTGATGTTTAAAATATGTTTTTCTTTTCATTTTGAAAACTCTTACTGGAAATGTGAAAGGTTCTAAACATGGCTTCGTTTCTTAAGGGAAAGAGAAAGCAAAAAATCCTCCACAAGATGCCTGCGAGAAAGGAAAGGAAAAACCAAAGCCAAAGCGAACAGCCTTCTTGATGTCATGCTTTAACTATCAACTCATTTATAGGCACGTTTAGCGAGGCGCTGGCTCTAATGGACACAAAAGGAAACAGATTTCCATTTATTTCACAAAGTGGGGAGAAGAATCCATCTTCCCAGGGACTGTAGCAGAGCAATGGACCAATTAGTCGAAGCAAAAAGAGGAGAGGGGCAAAAACATATTCATTGTTTTCTTTCAAGGCTCCAGCTTGACACTATGGGTTTTTACTAATTAGCGTAACTCAAGTCTGAGGCCAGCTCTGAGATTTGGGGCCTGCCTCCCTTTTCCTCTGTTGCACACTGAGCCGCAAGAGAGCAGAATGATAAGAGGGCACCTGGTCTCACATCAGGTGAGAGCCGTAATGGATACAAATCAGCTCAGAGCTTATTTACCAATACCAAAGAACACGTGAAACCTCTCGCATACGAATGTCAAATGCCTGGTGCATCGACAGAACTTCCTCTTTCAGGACAAATTGCTTTAAAATACCACCCCTTTTTTGGTACTTAAAGGAACATAAAACTTAAAGAATGGAGAAGAAAATCCATTAAGAGCATTGCTGGATAACTGTATACACTCTAGCGCAACCTCTAGGTCATGGAAAAATAGTGTACAGTCAACCAGGACCCCCTGAGCAAAGCTGCTGTCTTTTGTGCTAAAATCCTGAAAAACTCAAAAAGTACCATTGAGTATCAAACACCAAGAATTTATGAAAAGTCTCTCTAGAGATCTGTCCTGATGAAACTCTTCTCACTTTAAAAATAACAAAAGCAAACCAGATGAAATTAATGGCTTAATTCTTTCCTCTAAGGCTGGAGCTCTTGCACCCAAACTATCTTTTGTTGTTAGGTGCTGTCATGTCTGACTCATAGTGACCCAATGTACAACAGAACGGAACACTCCCTGACGCTGTCCCATGCCCGGCACTATGTTAGTGCTTCTCTGCTATTCTTAGGGTTTTCAATGGCTAATTGTCTCAGCATTGTTTTGGGAGTGAGCTGCCAGTCCTCCCATTTTTGTAGTCCTGGAGATGGAACTGAGGACTTGAGAGAGCACAGAGCAGCACTCTACCAACTGAGCTGTACCCTACCCCCAAACTTCAATATTCATGAATTCTATTCTTGGCATTATCTTTGTTCATATCACCATGGGGCCACTGATTGGACCTTAATCTGGCCAAAGGATTCACCACATCAGTCTTTAGACAAGAAAGGATCAGAGAGGCAGAGATGGACATGAGGAAATTCTTTTCCCAAACATAGCTGGAAGGACTCCCCAAGTGAAGGTGCTATTCAGTTGTTTTTAACCATTTATGTGAAATAACCACCACTCTTGCTGAATTTACTCATCTCTCTATCTATCATCTAACATCAAATCCACAGATGCTAATTGCCCTTCTTGCATCAGGCACTATGTTAAATACCAAGGATGTACCAGTAGACAAGACAAGCACAGTCATGGGCCTTATAAGAGGAAGAGGAGACTTAGACCAAGGAATATGATAAAGTATGTGCTATAAAAGATCATGCCTGCAGCAGTACTACTGTGGCTTCTGATCCTGTCAGATCTGGGAAGCTATGCAGGGTCACTTCTGGTTAGTACTTGGATAGGAGACTGCCTGGGAACACCAGGGGTTGTAGGTTTGGGAGAAGGACCTGACAACCCACTCCCCTAAAACAATCAGCTGTTGAAAACCCTATGAATAGCAGAGAAGCACTGAAAATAGTGTTTCACCTGTTGTACATAGGATCAGTATGAATCAGACACTGATGCAATGGCAGCTAACAACAACAACGACGACAATATAAAGGATCATTCCAGAGAGTTCCTATTGTAGTCTGGCTATCAGGAATGTTCTCTAGCAAGAAATTAACACTAAACAATAGATACTTTGCTGTTTGTCAGCAGAAAGTAGGTGGGGTGGAGAAAAAAATGTGTCCCAGAATGAGAAAGAGCTAGGAATGTGGTAATACTAGAAAATGTGTAAAAAATTAAAAGACTATATACAGTAAGATATCTATAGTTTACAACAATAAGTTGAATATTTCCAAATAGTAGGGAGGATTTTTAAATGTTCCCAGCACAAATAAATGATGTCTGAGCTGATCTGATCACTATACATTGTGTAGATGTATTGAAATGTCACACTGTGCCCCACAAATACATATACTTTATGTTGATTAAAAATAAAAAAGAAAAGGAAAAGGCACTAAGCACAAAAAATAAAAAAAGAACTTCAGTATGTCCTCCCCAAAAGCAAGAAGCCTTGGGTTGTAATAATTATTCAACTAACTATAAAATTCTTGAGACCAGTAGAAACTGAATAAGCGTATATTGAGTGATAGAGTTCATTAGTTATCTACTGGTGTGTAAAAATTATCTCCAAATGTGGTGGCTTGAAACAACAATCATTTATATCACACAGTTCATGAGGGCGGCTCAGAGCGGGATTCAGGCTCAAAGTGTCTCTTGAAGTTGTAGGGAAGAAGTTGGCCGGGGCCAACTGACAGTGGGCCTGCCCACCTCCAGCTCGCTCACAGGGCTGCTAGCAAGAGGCCTGACTTCCTCTTCTGTCTGGATCATGACTGGTGGCTTTGATTCTTCATGACTGAGGCCACTCCATAGGACATCTAATGACATGGCAGTTGGTTTTCTCAGAAGCAAAAGATGAGGGAGACAAACACTCCCAGACATATGAGGGGGGAGGGAAAGAGAGAGAGAGAAGCAGAGAGAGACAGAGTGAGAGAGAGAGAGAGAGAGAGGAAGCAGAGAGAGACACAGAGAAAAAGAGCGAGTGCCAGCCTCAGAAATGTCCTGTCATCCTTTCTACCATATTCTGTTGGTCACAAAGACCAACTCTGGTACAGTATGGGAGAGTCACACAAAGGCATGTCAGGGATCATTGGGGGCCATCTTGGAGGTTAGCTTTCACAAGGAGTGACTAATAAAAATAATCAGAACACACTGTTACCCATTAACAACAGGGATACATTCTGGGAAATGCATTCTTGACAATTTTACTACTGTGGCAACATCTCTGAGCGTCCTTATGCAAATGTAGGTGGCATAACCTATTGCATACAAGGCTAAGTGGTATGGCCTATGGCTCCTAAGTGACAGATCTGTGCACTTCATTACTGTACTGAATAGTGCAGGTAGTTGTTACACAATGGTAGGTATTTGTATATCTAAATGTAGAAATGATACTGTAAAAAATATTAGAAGAGCCGGGTGTGGTGGCACACACCTGTAATCCCAGCAGCTTGGGAGGCGGAGGTAGGAGGATCACAAGTTCAAGACCAGAAGCAGTCTGCGGAACTTAGCGAGACCCTGTTTCAAAAAGTAAAAAAACAAAAAAATGGGCTGAGGGTGCAGCTCAGTGGTCCAGCACTTGCAAAGCATGCAAGCACAAGGCCCTGGGTTCAACCCTCAGTACTGCAAAAATAAAACAAAATAACAACAACAACAACAACAACAACAAAGTAGAAGATAGGAATTGTTTAGCCCATTGTAACATGGGACTGCCCCTCTCTAAACAGTTCATTGTTGACTGAAATATTATTAGAGGGCTCATGACTGTAATTGCAGTAGAAGTAATAATAGAAAGTTAATAATCCAGCTGAGCATTGTGGTACATGCCAGTGGCTCAGGAGGCTGAGGCAAGAGAATCATGAGTTTGAGACCAGAGGCAGCCTGTGCAATGAAGTGAGACCCTGTTTCAAAATGAAAATAAGACAGGGGGGCTTGGAGCACGGTTCAGTGGTGGAGAATTTGTCTAGTATATGCTAAGTATATGAGAAGGACCTGGCAACCCACTCCCAATAATCAATCTGCCATTGAAAACCCTATGAACAGCAGAGAAGCACTGACAATAGTGTTTCGCGTGTCGTATGTAGGGTCGCTATGAGTCGGATACCGACTCGAGGGCACCTAACAACAACAACAATGCTAAGCCCTGGGTTCAGCTCCCCAGTGCTGCAGAAAAAATAAAGTGAACAATCTGCATTTTTGAAGTGAAATGATCTTAGGATGTCCTGCTGGTCAGCACTCAGTGACGATCACCTGCTGTGCTCCAGGCCACACTCAGCACCGGGTCTTCAGAGGCCTGCTCCTAAGCAGTGTCTCCTGGCTTGCCTGTTCCACCTCTCCTACGGACAGGACTGACCAGGCCGCTCCCTCTTATCAGCCCCCAGCTTTGATGTTGTTCCTGAGGTGGTTTTTCCCATCCCAGCAGGGCCCATTGCTTACCTCAGCCCAATCTGCCCAATTCTGGAATATTTCAGGCGCAGTTTCTTTTATGAACACTTTGTGGACCAGTCGGCAACCCACCAAAGTGACTTTCTCACCCTGCACCTTAGAGCACAGCACATCTTTCCTCTGGCGTTGACTCTGTGTTTCCCATGATAAATGTTTGTGCACCAACCCCTCATAAATTTTGACTTCCCTGAAACCGCAGGCTTTATCAAACTCTAGATTTCTGTGTCATTCAGGGACGTGTTTGCTGCTTACATTTGCCCTTCACTGCTTGTCTTCTCCCTGTTCTTCATGTAACTTCTTTGGACATTGCGTATCTCCCCCCACCACTCTTCTCTCTCTCTCTTCCCTCTGTGCTGGGGATCGAGCCCAGAGCCTTGCACATGCTAGACACATGGAATGTGTATGATAAGTACCCCAACTAATGTTTCCACATCTGTTGCCCCTGTTCCTTTGTAAGTTTCGTGGATCTTCTCATACACAACTTTGAATTCCCTGGAAGATAAGCATTAGGAAGTGTCAACTATAGTTGCTTCTTGTTGTTGTTGTTAGGTGCTGTCTAGTCTGTGTCCGACTCATAGCGACCCTATGTACAACAGGCGAAACACCATTGCCAGTGCTTCTTTGCTATTCATAGGGTTTTCAATGGTGGATTGATTTTTGGGAGTGGGTTTTGGGGTCCTTCTCCCAAGCCTACAGCATCTGGTGTTCCCTGGTGGTCTACCATCCAGGTACTAACCAGGCCTGACCCTGATTCTGAGATCTGACGGGATCAGAAGCCACAGTGCTATGGCTCTAGGCACAGTTGCTTAGAAGGCCAGGTATTCTCCAATCTGGAGACATCTTCAGGGCCCTTCAGGAATGGAAGCTCCCCCTGCTTCTAGAACTGGGAAATGTTAATATCAGAAAGAACATAAACATCTGCCTATTGGCTGTGGTGCTGCAGGTGCAGATGCAATACCCTTTCCACTAGCACATCCTGTGAATGTCTTTGTGCCACTCCTGTGTTGTGGACTTGGAAGTGAAGAGGTAGGACAGATAATCTAGTGAGCCTTTGGTACCATGGGGGAAAAAGCCTAGGCATTCTATGGGTCATTATCTTTTGGAGCTGTGTCAGCCTTATGCTGGGAGGCAAAGGTGACATACTTAAAACAGCCATTCTCTTTCACCATGCAGAAGATACGCGCAAATTCTCTGGTTCTCCTTTGATGCCCTCCAGACAGTGCAGGCCCCAGTGGACCATTGTTCTCATTAGTTACTCTCCTACAAATGGCTTTTAGTACAAATGCAAAACACAACTCCATCCCAAAGGACTGATCCTCAGAAATTAGCAGTGTGGAAACAGGCATGGTACTAAATACACATGAAGAAAAACAATACTATGTGTGTCACGAGTTTTTTCTAATATTAGCTAATTTTCATCTTAAGACATGAGTACAGACTAATACTGGACAGTTAAGTACGGGGCAGAGGGGAGGAATGCACCAGGGAAGCAGGACCTAGACCCTTCTTCTATACCTGCAAGGTATACCTGCAAGTAGCAGATGCCTCTGGCCCAGGCAGGGCTGAAGTCAGGGAAGCTGGGTAGGCAGAGAGGGCTGGGCTCCACCCCAGAAGTGCACTTGAAAGCCATGGTCTCAGTGATCACAGGCAGATGAACCCTGGCCCTGCATGAATCATTCCTTCACACTCCAGCAATTATTTTCAAACTCATGAATTACCCTTCAAACATGTTTCAAAGGAGCAAACTTTTTTCTTCTCTCTGTCTCTCTATACACACACACACACACACACACACACACACACACACACACACACATGTATGTATATATAGATATTGATATATAGATATATAGATACATAGATATATAGATATGAATATAGATAGATATCTCTATATATCTATATTTATATATCTATATCTCTATATGTAGTTATAGATATTTAGATATATAGATATATAGATATGGATACAGATAGATATCTCTATATACCTATATCTATATATATCTATATATCTATATATCTAGGTATAGATATTTAGACATAGATACATAGATATATAGATATGGATATAGATAGATATCTCTATATATCTCTATCTATCTATCTATCTATCTATCTATCTATTTAGATACATAGATAGATATAACCAGAACTTAGTCATCTGGCTACACCTTGCTGAAAGTGTTTGGGAAGCATGATCCTTTATCCGAATTCTCCACTGCCACCAAACATGAAGTTCTGGCCTTCTGTTTTTTTTCTTTTATATGGTGGATAGGGAAAATGGATTTGCATGAGACAACTTGCAGTCTGCATGAAGTTCCCTTAGCAAACTGTGCCTCAGTTGTGCTCCCTAAAATCTATTAGTGAATGAATTAGATTTGCATCTCAAAGTGAGTTGAATTTGTTAAGATTCATTTTGTATACCTAGTAATGAAATCATTCTGCCTTTCTTTTTTAAATAGAAGCACCTCTGATCAAGGGAAAGAATAGATTTTTTAAAGTAAAGATTAATCTCTGGATTTGAAGATTCATGTTTAAATAATTTAATTGTTAGCCTTCTACTTCTAGCCCTAACATACATTGATTAGTTATGAATACCTGTCACAATTATGATTCCTGAATGATTAACATATGGATATACCAGGATCAAAGATCTATTTCCACAAGCATTTGGGAAGAATTCAGAGGATAGATGTTTATAAAGAACACTGATTATGAAGAGGCAAAGATGGCCCACTCTGCCTGTGATTGAGTAACTACATCAGGAAGTGATGTCAGACAGTCAAGGAAAGAAGGTGTGAATTCACTCAGATAGATGTAGATCATATCCCATGGTGAGGAAATCTGAATGAACTGAGAAGGGAGGGGATGAGGAATGAAAGTGAGATAAATGAGCCAAAATAAAGAGACGAGACCCTTCCAGAGAGGATACGGTAGCTCAGGAAGAAAAGTTATGAATTCTCTTAATCTAGGCCAGCTTTGACACCTAGTAGCTTTTACTTGAAAACACAGGGCAGGTTGTAGTAATAGGATCATGATAGATCGGGAAGGACCACGAGCAGATGAACTTTCTTATATACCTTTTAAAAGGTCACCACTGTCTTGCACAGGACTTACTTTAGAAGTCAATGAATATCTGTTGCATGAATGAATGAATGAATGAATGATGAAGCTCCAGCTTCTTCATGTGGTGCAAAGACTAGACAATGCTATTTTGGAAAGCGGCCAAGTGAGGGTTGATAAAAATGATGGGTTTTCTTAACCTGATTTTTTTTTCTTACAGATAATTCTTAACAAGGAATCTAATATTAAACTGTATGTTTGAAATGTCTCTGGAGGTTTTCCACTGGTGCTAGTCATTAATATATATCACCAGAAATTCCTAGTGCTCTACCTGCAAGCATATGGAAGGAAGGTTTAGCTAGACTTCGTGGAATCAGATGGGATCATGTGACTAGACCTGGCCAATAGGCTGCATGACTCTTCGTGATTAGAGAGTATCATTACCAGGACGAGGCTCTCCAGAGTCATCTTTCTCTTTACTCTAGTTACTCATAGCCTCCTAGAGTAACTATGTTGTCACCCTCAGTCTGGAGTTATGGTGATGCCAAGCAGAAACTCTACTCAACCCATGATGGTTATGTAACATGAGGGGAAATAAGTGTTGTTTAAGCTGTAATATTATAGAGCTGTTTGTTACTGCAGCATAATGTAACTTATCTTGACTGATTCTACCCTGGGGAGTTTCTCACCCTCTCAACATGTGCTTTCTGTAGTGCCCTGCAGATTTCCTTTTTTTCCCCCACAGACATTTATTTCTTTTGGTTCTCTTTTAAGGAGCAATTTCCGTATTTCTCTAAGGAAACCTTTTATTTGGAAATGAAAACTTTCTTCTTTTCCTTCCCCTCCCCACCTCTGGCAATGGCACAGAAAGAAAATCAACCCTAGGGAAAGAATCTTTAAAATTTCCAGAGGCTTAGAGCAAAGGAGTCAGGTTTCTAGAAGAGATCAAAGCACCTGTACCCGTGTTTCTTTGCTGTTCTTCCTGACCACTGACTGTTGGATTGATTAAAGACAGGCTGGAACTTCATCTAAACACTAGCACCTATTTCTACCCATGCGTGTGTATCCCACAAACTCCAGTCTGTGGGAATCTGCAAACTTATCTGTTACATCATATACTACATGGGGCATGACTCCCCTCTTCTTTGCCCGCATGGGATTTATAACATAACGAGAATGACAATCACAAATATGACAAAAAGCATTACATTGAACATGGTAGAATACTGAATAAAGTAGAATATGGATTCAGAAAATGAGAAATGAACCTTCACTCAGGCTTTAGAGAAGAAATGGGCACCCATTATCATTAGTACTGGCCAATGTTAAGGTGGGGCTGGAGTTTAGCTCAGTTGGTAGAGTGCTTGCTCTGTGCTCTGAGAGGCCCTGGGTTCAATCCCCAGCACCACAAAAACAGGAGAAGGACCTAGCAGCCCACTCCCAAAACAACATGCCATTGAAAACCCTATGCATAGCAGAGAAGCACTGACAATAGTGCCGGGCATGGCACAGTGTCAGTGTGTGTTTCATTGTGTTGTATGTGCAGTACTATGAGTCAGCCCCACCCTGATGGCACCTAACAACAAGAAGAACAAAAAAGTTAAGATAGTAATGGAAATATAGCTGTGTGGAATAAGATAAATGGACGTTACCCAAGCCACTTCAGGTTCTGAGTTGCACCATGAGATCCCAATTCTCTGATATGCCAGTCCTCATAAAGGTCTGTGAGTGGTGGAAGGACAGGGATTCATGCCTTTCCTGTAGAACCTTCGGAAATGGCTTCATGAGCACTTGGCACTGCTCCCAGCTCTGCTCTGAACTCTGCAAGAGGCAGCTTTTCCTAGTGGAAACTTCATTTGCAGCTTCAGCTTAATTTTCCTTCAGTGCCGGCCACTGTATCTCTATCAGGGAAGAAGAGGGAGGCAAGGAGGAGCTGGCTGTCCCCAGACCATTGTGCCATCTCCACTCCATGTGGCTGGCTCTGCCCTGCTCCTATACTTCTCTCCTCTTAGATGTTGTTCTTTATGTCAACTCTTCATTAACACCCAGAGCCCAAAATTACCTGAGAAAGGGTCCTTCTCTTCCATCTTTTATGCTCAGAATATTTGTTGGGATTATAGAGACTTATTTTAGTTTTACCTGTTGATACTTTCAAAACTTCATTTTTGAGAGTTTTATTATTTTTTAAGACTCTAATCTGGTCCCCGGGAGGGAATGAAATGATATTGCTGGAAAAATGGATAGGTTGAAGGAGGAGGTTGCCATGGAAACCACTTAGGTTTTTTTGATGATGGCACAACTTCCAGAAAGAACTTGAAACTATAAGGGCACTTGATACGCTTTATGGCAGAGATTGCAAAAGGCCCAGAATTCAATTTCCAAACAGAGGACAATAGGGGAGCCTCTTGTATTTCTTCTTTACAGCACCCCCACACTCACCTTTAAAAAAATAATAATCAGTGACTTGCTGATATTTATGACATAAAAGTCTAGTGCTTGGAATCACAGCAGTGGTAGAAGGAAATGAAATATTTCAGAACATTTATTTTTGTGGGAAGACTTGATCCAGATTAGGAGATAATGAGATTGTAAATAAAATGAAATTAAGTGATTAGTCTAGCTGCCTTGTTCCTCATTCTTTCTCCCTTTTTAATCAGCCACTGTTTAGGGTGCATCTAGCTTCTTGTTCATATCGTGTAAAAATAGAAAGGAAATAATGAATGATTGAAAGGATGATGGAATTAATTAATAATAAAATATGCTCATGAGAGCTTTGTGGGACCTCCTCCATAATTTCTTTTGCCTTGTCTAAAGCAGAACTTGAGAAAATAAAGGATACCCTTGTGTCAAAAGTCTGGAAGTTTCCTAAGATCTGCAAATTGTATAATTGTTGCATACTAAAAGACTGCCTGCAGCCGTACCACTGTGGTGTTGGATCTTGTCAGATCTCAGAAGCTAAGAAGGGTTGGACCTGGTTAGTACTTGGATAGGAGAGACCACCTGGGAACACCAGGTGCTATAGGCTTGGGAGAAGGACCTGGCAACCCACTTCCAGAAACCAGTTAGCCATTGAAAACCCTATGAATAGCAGAGAAGCACTGACTATAGTGTTTTACCTATTGTACATAGGGTTGCTATGAATTGAACACCAACTCCATGGCCTAACAACAACAACAAAAGATGTTAGAGAACCTGAGTTCTTGTCCTCACTCACACTAAATTGTTTGGCCTTGGATAAGACACCCCACCAGCTGGCTCAAGTGATCCCATGAGTTGGTTGAACTGAAGTCACAGGCATTTTTGCAATTATTGATGTTATATAATAAAGCTCAATTTTATGACTTATGCTTATGGTGTGTATCTTTCTCATTAAACTCAATTCTTGGGTTATTTTTTCTTCCTTTATAGTTGCCACTGGCCAGAAAACAGTATCTGGCGCTTTTTCCCCAAACACTAGCTTTCTTTTGACTCTGAAAAGGCAATCATGCAGAAAAGCAATCAATGAGAAACACTAATTGTCTGAGGGCTAAAACTGCAGCAGAATGAAACTCTGTTTAAAAGATTTACAAAGAGATTTATATCAGGCAGGCCATTGCAAAATGAGACATTGACTCTTTGGATTGAAGTATGGATCCCAGAGATGGCTTCTTCCAGTCTGCCTTTTGAGAAACTGAGACTACTGGTGAAATATTTTCCTGTTGCTGCATAGAGGGAGCCTGTTGCTACAGTTGACCTGCTGAGTTACCTGTGGCTCCATAAGGCCTTCCTGAGAGTGGCATTATCTCCCTATGAGTACTACAACCAGCTAGTCTCGTAGTGAAGAAGATTGATAGGTGATTAATGTGGGTTTCCACAGTCATTTGTATCCAGTTTTTCATGGCTATTTTTCTTGTATAAAGTCAGTTTTGCTCCAGCACTTGTTTTGAAGATGTGATATATAATCGAATAACTTGAACACAGAATTTTACATTTATTTATGCATGAGTTTGTTTACATCCACACTAGGTGAACACAGAGAACTATACTGAGACATGTAAGAATCACCCCCCCCATACATACACACACTCTCAAACATGTACCAGTGATCTCAGTTCACATGGGTTATGAGCCCCAATCATTCACATCTGGTGTTAAATCTTTCATCCAATTTCAGATCACCCTTCTTCTGCCAACTTCATAACAATGAGTGAACTGCAACTCTTTCATCACTCACTTCCAGAAGCCAGCTTCAGGTCTTTCTCCACGTAACATGTTTATCATGGTATTTGTGTAGTTTTTAATCATTTCGTGTGTGCAAAACTGTGCCACCATGTTTCTGAGATCCCTCTCTTTCTTTACATGTCAACTAAGTTTTGGAGTGTTTTTTCTTAGTTCCTGTGGTTTACATTGCACAGTTTTAGTGTGCTGCATAACATAATACAAATTTATTTCACAGTTTCAGTCAGTCAGATGTCCATGCACTCTGGGGTTCAACAGGGTTCCCTGCTTAGGGTTTCACAAAGGTGAAATCAAGTTATTGGTCAAGTTGGGCTCTACATGGAGGATGTTGGAGGAGAATCAATTTCCAGGCTCATTCAGGTTGTTGTGAGAATTCAGTTCTGGGCGACTTTTTGGCTGTGGTCTGCATTTCCATCCAGGATGGTTGCTTGTTGTTGTTGTTGTTGTTAGGTGCCGTCGAGTTGGTATCCGACTCATAGCAACCCTCATAGGGTTTTCAATGGCTGAGTGCTTTGGGATTGCCTTGGGAGTGGATTGCTAGGCCCTTCTCCCATTTTTGCGGTGCTGGGAATTGAACTAGGGGCCTCAGAGACTGCAGCGCAGCGCTCTACCCACTGAGCTAAATCCCGGCCAGGGTGGCTGCTAGCTGGGGCTTTTTGTCTTACTATGTGGGGCCATCCTAGGAGACATTATTCTTCATATAGAATCCACTAGGTCTCTCCATCAATTCCAGAGAACTTCTATATTTTCTGCACTAATATTTTGCAACAGATAGTGTTCAGGAATATGAACACAAGGAATCAGTTGACCAAGCACCATGCTACTGAACCTCTCATCCTATTGTCTTTGTAAAGGGTTCTAACCCTACAAATGTCTATCAGTGTGGCATCATTGCTGGGTTTTAGCAGCTCTGTGGTCCCTTAGCCTCTTCTAATGAAGTTGACTCAAGGTGAACCTGTGAATTGGTCCCTATTAAGACTGTTTTCCCATCCTTTACAAGTAGAAGATATTTGAATACCAGCATAGTGTTATAATGGATAAGATGTGTATCACAAATAGGCTCAGTGAATGAGTCAGGCCTGCCATTTTCCTACTATGTATGACATAATTCCCAAAGCAAACATTTTCTGAATGTTACTCTATGCTTATGGTAGCTATAGACACTCTATCCCACTCTACCATACTTAACCCTTGGGATAATATAAAGAAGAGCAGATTTTATTGTCCTCCAATTTTTTAGATAAGGAAATTAATCTAAAAGTGATTAACTAACTTGTCTAAGTTCCCGTGATTGGAAAATTTGAGCTTAGTTCTTTCTGATGCCAAAGTTCATGCTAACTTGGTTTATGTTCAAGGCTGGACCAGGCAAGTGATCAGAAGTCTCCATCTAGACAGCTGTGTTGGTGGGTTCAGAATCCCCCTGCTCCATGTCCCCTGCAGTTCTCTGGAAGTAGCTTTGCCCTGAGTCTTAAAGGATCCATCTGGGACTCTACAGTTGACATTGTCTATCTTCCCCAGGGGCTGAGATTTAGCTCAGGTGGTAGATCTAGCTCCACTCTGCAGTCTCTGAGGTCCCAAGTTCGATTCCTAGCATGGCAAAAAACAGGAGACGGACGTGGCAATCCACTCCCGAGGCAATCCTGAAACAGTCAGCCATTGAAAACCCTGTGAGGGCCACTATGAGTCAGACACGAATCAACGGCACCTAACGACGACGACAACAATCTTCCCCAATGAACTAGTGAGGCCCTGGCAGTTGATGATTTCTATGCCTCTGCTATAGACAACCACATGGGCAAGGGTCTTCCACAGAGCTTTGCCAAAATGCATGCCAGGCCCTGCCAAGTGCCAACCTCTAGCCCTTCAGCTCTGTGCTCATCAGCTTCTCCAAAGAGCCATTTGGAGAACAGAGCCATGGGAAGGCATGGAGCCCTGAATGAATGCACTCCAGTTACAGGTTTGCCTTCCACCTGTCAGTCTGCATTCAGACAAGGAGACAATCTACTTAAGTGAATTGGGAATTATCAAGATTCACTAGCTCTCCATATTTCCACATACCAGACAGATCTAGAGATTGTTGGTAACCAGCAAAGCACAGGTAGAGGGGCCAATGAATTCCCCCAGGCTCCCTTTGACTTCTCAAACTGAAAGTCTAATCCTCAGTTTCTTCTCACTGGTTAGATCAGCATAAATTTTTCTTAACATGTGACCTACCTGACCTAGGACAAAGCTCCCTCAAATCCCCTATTATTAGCATTGATCTTGTATGATCCAAAGTCTTTCATTAATTTTCAGGGTGGCAGATGTAAGTCACTCAGTCCCTAAGAACACAATCTAGTGTCTAGAAAGAAAATAAGGGAATATGTGAAATAATTAGATAAGGAAGTCTAATCTGTGGGGGTTGACAAAGAGGAAAAGTCCCTTGCTTTGCCAAAAAATGATGCATAGGGCTGTTTCAAAGCCAGAGAACGATGTTCTCTTTGATTTGACCGAGGATGACATTTCCTCAATTGTTGTTGTTAGGTGCCATCGAGTTGGTATCTGACTCATAGTGACCCTGCATACAACAGGGGAAACACTATTGTCAGCACTTCTCTGCTGTTCATAGGGTTTTCAATGACAGATGGATTTTTGGAAGTGGGTTCCTAGGTCCGTTTCCCAAGCCTACAGCACCTGGTGTTCCTAGGCGGTCTCCCATCCAAGGACTAACCAGGGCCAACCATACTTAGCTTCTGAGATCTGACGGGATCAGATGGCACAGGGTTATGGCTGCAGGCTGTAACAATTCCTCACTTTGTTGTTGTTGTTAGGTGCCGTCGAGTCCCAAAAGCTAACAATTATTGTTTCAGTGTTAAGCAGTCATGAGGCCATAATGACATCGCAGATACTGTGCCTCACGTTCACAGTGCCATTGCTCAGGGTTTCTCCTGAGTTCTGACAGTTAGAGGGACCGTTCTGTTTCTGAGTTCTAAAGCATCAAAATGATCCAAGAGCTGCAATTTGAGGTCCCTTGATTATCCAGCACCCCCATACACTGTACCAAAACAAGTAAATGTTAAGTGAAATTAATGAAGCATAAGCTTCATGGCTCCCCACTTGCCTGAGCCCCTTCCAAAACCCTAGTAGGTCATCTGCAATGCTTCATCTTGATAATATATTTTTGCAAAACTTAAAAAAATAAGTGATTCTGACTATAATTAGCTAACAATGTCACCATGTTCCTCTCTGATGCTTTGTCCCTTAATGTATTTCCTCCTGTTGGACAGCCCCAGACTGGCTCTGAGCCTTTTGGAGATTCAGCTAAGGTTAGGTTGGGTTTTGTGAGACAGATGTGTTGGTCTTTGGTCATTTCAGTAGTTAAGTGACTGCTAGCCAGATCAGAAGAGGCATTGCTTCTAGGAGCTTCCTCCTGTTCTCTGTGCTGACTAACCCAGTATTGTGGCAGAAAGTGGTAAGGCCAAGGATGGTTGAAATCTCATCCTAAAGTATTCAACATCAAAATATATGGAAAAAAGAAAAGAAGAAATGAGGTTTGATATGTATGAAGCCAGAGACTAGTCTGAGGAAAGTTCTTCCAATCACCAGATATATAAAGCTATAATTGAAATAAGGTTCTTTTCCAAGACTTTCAAAACACAATGCTCTTGAACATATATCCAGTAATGTAGTATAGGCATTTATAAACCCATCAAAAATAACTCCTTGCACTGTTTGATGACATAGTTAATTAAGAGAATTTAATCATCTGAGCATATTGGAAAATAAATAATCTTCATGTTAATGTGATGTGAAATATTGTCACTGACAAAGATAACAAAAAAATTTCTATTATGTCTTTATTATTAGGACATCAACAAAAATTAGGAAAAATGAATAGTGGCAGTAATTCAAAGAATATGTAAGATGAGTCATTAGACAAGAAAAGTTGAATGTCCCTTAAGACTTAAAATTCAATTGGAAAAATATCCTGATGTCAGTTTTCCCAAGCTGAACAATATTCCACATTGAGACAATAATATCCTTACCAATAATGATTTGTAAATTTGAGAAAAAAAGTTTTGGACTACTAAGTTTAAAATGCCTGCAGCTGTAGCACTGTGGCATCCGATGCCTTCAGATCTCTGAAGCTAAGCAGAGTCAGGCCTGGTTAGTACGTAGATGGGAAACTGCCTGGGAACACCAGGTGCTGTAGCCTTGGGAGAAGGACCTGGCAGCCCACTCCTAAGAATCAATCCACCATTGGACACCCTATCAATAGCAGAGAAGCACTGATAATAGTTTCACCTGTTGTACATAGGGTTGCTATGAGTCGGACACTGACACGAAGGCACCTAACAATAACAACAAATTTAAAACAAAACCAAATTTTGATTAACCAGCAAAGAATACGTAAATTCTATGTTTTTTTTAAATGACACTAGAAATAGTTGTCTCATGACAAGATAGAGTATATAACCCCAAATAAAGCATCATATAAACAATTAATTAAAATGTTTAATTTTTTTGAATTTTTTAAGGTATGTGATATTTGTGATCACTTTATGCATATATATTTGTTATTATTTCTTTCCAAATTCTAAGTGAATAATCACCATCTTCTTTTCTTTTAATTATTTTGTATTCTTTTCTTGAAAAGATCTTCCCAAACTGTATAAACTTCAAGTTATATAAAGCCTAGAGCCACGTTAGATTTGCTTTTAGTTGGAGGTGATAAAAACCCAACACAAGTTAGGTATATTTGTGAGTTTTGTATTACTGTAACAGAATACATGGGGCAATTAACCTATGAAAAGAAATGGCTTAGCTTGGCTCAGGTTTCAGTGTAATATTTGGTAGTCCCATCCTTCAGCCTCTGGCTAGGGTAGCACATTATTGCAGGAGTGCATAGTGAACCCACAACTCACCTCATGAGCCAGGAAATAGAGAAAGAAGAAGAGCCTAGACTCCCACAAGCCCCTTGAGGGTATATTGCCAATGACTTAAAGACCTCCCCCCTAGGCCCTGCTTCCCTAAGATTCTGCCACTTCCCAACAGTCTGGGAAGTAGTAGTAGCAAATTGGCTACCACCAGTGACAGATGTCTATCTTATCACAACAATCCACAAACTTCTGACCAAAGTCCTGGGCTAGATCTCATTGGTTTAGTGTAGCCAGTGAGTCTACCTTGGAGCAAATCCAAGGAACTATAAGTCTAACTGGCCAGAACTGGCTGATATGCCAACCTCTGACCCACAACCTAGAATGAGAAAATAAGGAAACTGATTCTCTGAAAATAATCAGGGAATTTAGCATTAATAGAAGGAGAAATGGATGCTGGCTTGGCAAAAAGTAGAGCTCCCTGACACATACATTTTCCTCTGCATCACCTGCTTAAAACCCACTCAAGCTGAAGTGCCTATCCCAATAAAAAGAGGCATATACTTGGACAAAGACTGGGAATGCAGAGACAAAAACCATACAATTTCTCTCTGAGGTATCTCTCTAGCATTATCTTTAGTTAGTGAGATTTTTCAACCAAGCGCTTAAAGTGCAGTTTTGTGTTTAAATATAGTTGCTAGATTTGGAAGGGAAAGAATAGGATCAAGGATCTCTGGTGAAGGTTGTTTGACATACAAAAGGACTCTGCTTTCGTGTAGTTGTGACATGAGCTACCATAATTGGGTATCTGATGTAGCGGGCATGGTACTAAATAACATATGCACCCGAGCGCGCTCGCGCACACACACGTTGTTATATTGTTGTTAGGTGCCATCGAGTCAGATCTGACTCATAGTGACCCTCATAGGGTTTTCAATGGCTGATTGTTTTGGGATTGTTTATTTCAGGAGTGGACTGCCACATCCTTCTCCCATTTTTGTGGTGCTGTGGATCAAACCTGGGTCTTCAGAGAGTACAAAGCAGGCACTATACTAACAGAGCTAAACCCCAGCCATATATTGTTGTTGTCATTAAGTGCCGTCAAGTTGGTGTCTGACTCATAGGGACCCTATGTACAGTAAGTGAAACACTATTGTCAGTGCTTCTCTGCTATTCATGGGGTTTTCAATGGCAGATTGATTTTTGGTAGTGGGTTGCCTGGTCTTTCTTCCAAGCTTACATCACCTGGTGTTCCCAGGCAGTCTCCCATCCAAGTACTAACCAGGCCCCACCCTGCTTAGCTTCTGAGATCTGACAGGATTGGATGCCACAGGGTTACAGCTGCAGGCAGTCTCTATGCTAGAGCCTTCTTTTTAAGACAAATGTCTGTGCAAACCTTAGAAACATGATGAAAATATCTTGGAGTTGTGGGACATTTTACAGTTTTCAAACAAATTTAAATAAAGTAGTATTGAAAGGGCGTTGGTGAAGAGCACAAGGTAGAGGACAGATTCAGCATCTGCTGTTCTCCAGCCAAACAGCAAGGAAGAAATGCAAGCAAATGTAAGTCAACCTGGAGCAGTAGCAAGACCTCCAGCCCTCCAGGCAGCATTTGCCCTTGTCAGGCCCCATTTCATGGCCAGCACAGGATGGGAAACGCTTTCCCCGCAGAGTTGTTCCAATAACGAGGTAACCGCCTCTGCTGCAAAAAGAAGGTCCTGTTGCAAAATGGCAGACTAATTCATTGGTGGAGTCCGCACCCAACCCCTCTGGAGGAACGTTTTCAAAATGGGGGTATCCGTGCCATCACTGTGACCGACAGTGATGTTAGGCACACTGGTTCTGCATGGAGATGATTTGGGGCAGGGATGGCAGTAAATGGTGCAGTGGGCTTGACAATGAAGGGCCCACAGAGCATCTCCTGCAGGAGCACATTTAGGGCTGGGGCTGTAGCATCTCAGCATAGAGGGATTCCCTGGCCTCTGAGCATGCATGAGTCCCTGGGTTCAAGCCTCAGCCTGATCAATTTAAAAAGCATGCATTTTTCAGGGGAGCAGCCTTGAAATCATCTTCCGGCAAATGCCCACCTGCCAGACTCCATGAAAATGTGCAAGGCATAAGTGTTCTAAGAGCAGAGTGTTTAAGTGGGAAGGGGGACTGCAAACCCTATGGCTGGTTTCTATTCACCCCTCCTTTTCCATTCCCACAGACAAATCCCACAGAAACAGATAACTTATAACTTAACTGATATTTGCAAGAGTTTTTTTTTAATGGCCATGATGTTACAAAGAATGTTTAAAAAGTGACTTAATCTGTGAATATCAAACAAAGCAGAATATTCTTAAAACCAAGAAAAAGGAGAAACTCAGCAGACTCATTGACAAACAGATAACTTCATCTACTCATGTGTGGAGGTGACCATCGAGAAGAGAAATACATAGGCTTGGATATTATACTTAAGTCAGGACACTTAATGCATTTTTATTGGCACTTACATCTGGTTTTTATCACTCAGATGCTAATGAGAATGATCTGGGAGCCGTATAAAGAATTTCTCATGGGCAGTCATGAGAACTAGACCAAGTCGCTACAGTCCAGGAAGGTTTTATGATTTTCTGTGTCTCTCCTTTCTTCACATACCAAGCCTTTTCTTTCTGGTCATGGATATGACGGGACATGAGCTTTAAATGTCTTGTGGTCATCAAGCATATCTGTATCAAGCTTTGAATGTCCTGTGATCAGCAAGCATATCTGTAAAACTTATTTAAAAGGTCTGTATGTTAGATTATAAAGATGACTTTAATATAGTTTTCTTAAAATATATATATATACCAAAACTTCCTTCTTGTTGTTGTTAGATGCCATCAGGCTGGGTCCGACTCATAGCAACTCTCATAGGATTTTCAGTGGCTGATTGGGGACGTTTTTGGGAGTGAACTGCCATGTCCTTCTCCCATTTTTTCAGTGTTGGCTGGCGATCCAACCCAGAGCCTCAGAAAGTGCAGAGTGGCACTCTACCAGCTGATCTAAACCCCAGCCCAAAGGTTCCTAGAGCACAGTAAAAAATATATTTAGAACTATAAGAGCTGGGGTATAGCTCAGTGGAAGAACATGTGGTTAGCATGCATGAGGTACTGGGTTAAATCTTTGGTGCTAACACCAAAACAAAACACAAAAACGAAACTGTAGTATGATGCCAAGAGTGAGCCCTAATGTAAACTACTGAGTTGGGCAAGAAGGATAAGTCAGTGGGTGCTCATCCATGGTGATAAATGCACCAGATAGGTGGGGGCTGTTCACAATGAAGGAGATTCCACATGAGGGCAGGGGAATATATGGGAGATCTCTGTTCCTTCTGTTCAATTTTGCCATAGACTTAAAATTGCTGTAAAAAATAAAATAATATAATAATAATATTATTATTATATTTTTAGAGGCACTGGGGAGTTGAACCCAGGGCCTCATACATGCTTTTTGCAAGGGCTCAACCACTTAGTTGCACTCCCCATACATTTTTAACTTTGTATTTTGAGAGAGAATTGAGCTGAGTTATGAAGGCTGCCTCTGGCCTTGAACTTGAGATCCTCCTGCTTCTGCCTCACAAGTTGGTGGGATGAAAGATGTGCGCCATGGTTTCAGCTTAAAATTGTGTCTTAAAATAGTATAAACAACAAACTATATTATTTTAAACTTATTTTCTTAATATACATAGAAAATCAAGACCTACAACTGTTGCAAATGAAATCCTTACATATCAAAATTTATAGAATTCAACTAGATCTGTATATAGGGAACATTTATAACTTCAAAGTTTTTTATTACCACAAATAAAGTGAATAAAATTAAATCAATCCTACATATTTAAAGAACTAAGATAAAACAAAGTATGCAAGATACATTCAAACAAGTAAATTCATATAGATAGTAGAGATCGGTAATCTAGAAAAATAAAAATAAAAAATAAAAATAATGGATAACTATTTTATTTAAAATGGGATATAATCAATAAACCACTGCACCATTGAGTTTTCATTTCTGATTCATCTCACAGTCGGATGATGTTGGCGTTTAAAGCAATTCTTTTTTTTAATGGATAAACTATTTTCTGGCCCCATGCATTCTGAGAAATGGCTGCTGCTAGTAATCATGCATGAGAATGAAATATTAGCGGGGTCGAGAATTCTGGCTAGCAACAATTGTTGTGTCAAAATTTGTTGTTGTTGTTGTTGTTGTTAGGTGCCATTGAGTCGGTATCCGACTCATAGTGACCCTCATAGGGTTTTCAATGGCTGATTGTTTCGGGATTGCCTTGGGAGTGGATTGATATTTATTATCAGTTGAAAATGCTATAAACAAGAAGTCAGCTGCTATATTTATTTTTCCCTTTAGAAAATTTATATATTTCCCTTCATTATAAGATTTTTTATTACATTAATTTTCTTCATGTTGTCAGTAATTTTGGATTATAAAAGAGTGTTTCTTTTTTCAATTTAAGAATGTTTTCTTCTTTTTGTTTTTGATAATTATTTTTGCTTGATTATTCTGAGTCCTTCCGGAAGATATAATTTATTAATATACACACTTTTACTTTATGGTTTATTTTTTATTATTTTGAGCTAAGATCTTGCTAAGTTACACAGGTTACCACTGCACTTGAACTCTCAATTCTCCTGCCTCTACCTCCAGAGTTGCTCAGATTACAGGTGTGTGCCATGATGCCCAGAATTTTGTTATTCTTAATATTCCTTTAAAAAATAGTGACTAGTAGTGATGAGTGCTAGATAAAAAACAGTGAACAATTTGTAATTGTCCCTAACTTTTAGATCTTATAGTCTAAGGTAAAAAAAAAATAAATTGAATAAAATATATATTCTGTTTAGTCTAGTATCCATTTCTTTTACCTTATATCTTTTTAGGTTTTATCATTTTCTCCCTTCATGCTTGGAGCTTTATCATTTCCATTATTACTTTAATTTTCTTCTGTGTTAATTTTATTCTTTATAGTTCCTATACAAGTTCTGACAGTTTAATTACATTTAAATTTTTTCCTTACTGTTTAAGATTTTTCTGTAAACAGCTTTTTTCATTACAAATTCATCTCTAGACCCCTACAATAGAATTTATGATTTTTGTTTTTTATTGAGAGTACCAAGGTATAGGTCTTAAAACAGTAAGAAAACAAAAAATACCTTCAATTTGCTCGTAAATTCTTTTAATATATACAGTATATGCTTTTACTCCCTGTTTCCCCAACATGACCTCTCATATTGTTAGAGAATCATTGCCTGGACTTCATTTTGGTTCACCTTACTTGTTCTTCGTAGAGGAAGTGTATGCTATAGATCTGGAGTTTTTCAACCAACAGTGTGCATTTATTCCCTTGGATTCATCCTTTTCTGCCAATCTAGAGATGCTGTAAATGTCCATGCAGAGATACTAGTGAACGTCACATAAATATGTCAGCCAAATGGACACTGAAAGTCTCATAAGCATTAATCTGATGCAATTCTACTGGAGTAAGGCAGAGCCATTAACAACCATGTGCATCTGATTTTTTGTAAGAAAAAGTGTGCAAAAGTTATAGCCCAAAGTCCCCCACTCCAGCTGCACTGGCCACCTCTGCTCTGACACAGTCAGGGCAATGCACACTTGCCCCATTCCTTCCACACTCCCCATACTGTTCATACCAAACGGATTTAGAAGTAGATGTGATAATGACACTCTGTGTGAAGGCTGATGGTGGAGGTGTGACTTTAGGGAACTTCTTTGGTGGCTCTCACACACAAGGAATCTGATGCTGAGGAGCCAGGCAGAGATGGATGGGTACCTTGGCCTGTCCTCCCACTTGACACCTTCGCTATTTAAGTCGACTGGGTAGGAGCAACAAGTTTATAGCTTATATGTTCTCTGATACCATAGACAAGAGTAACTTCTCTCATAGTTTGGGAGTTTTCAGATGAACTATCTTAGCTCCTGAGAATTTGTAATTTGGGGCCTTTTTTTTTTTTTTTTTTTTTTTTTTTTTTTTTTTTTTTTTTTTTTTTTTGCACATTGATGTTGAAGCGAAAGCAAGAGGAAACAAATGCAGCCTGATAATTACCATCCAAATACTGGATATGTCTTTCTTTGTGTGTTCCATCTTCAGAGTCTCTGCCCATGTTTTCTCAACTGTTCATATTTAGTATGTGTGAGAAAAGGTTTCCCATGTTTGGGGAAAATGCCTGGACAGTGTTCTCAGGATTCTGCTCCCATGACAGTCAGCCAAATGGAGCAATGATTTCCAGGAAGACATTGGAAACCAAAGAGTATGATAAAGTGGATGAGGCATTATTGAGGGTGATATATTTCATGTGCAGACTCACTTTTGATCTTAAAGTTCAGAGCAAAAGTTCTCAAAGTGTGGCTCTAGGACCCGTGACACCAGCATTTCCAGTGAATGTGTTGGAAAATCAAGTTATCTAGCTCTACTCTAGACCTACTGCATCAGAAAGTCTGAAGATGGGACCCAGGAACCTGTGCTCTCCTAAGCCCTCCAAGTGGTTCTGACATGCTGAAGCTTGAGACCCACCATCTTAATGAATAAACCATACTATATTCAGTTCACTATGAGCACAGGATTTGAGCTCAGTGTATATTTTACCATTCTAGCAATTGAGTTGAGGATAAATTAAAAGTAGTAGATAGTTTCACAGTTCATTTATTCATTCATTCAACTTGTGTGTCTGGCCATAACATGCAGTGGTAAAAATACAATGGAATATCTCCCAGTCTGGTGATGGATGGAAACATATAAACTCCTAAATTACATGGTATTTTTGCAACCATGGACCATGAAAGAGAGTCATGAGAAAACTTAACTTGATTTTGAGGAAATAGGAAAAGCCTCTTAAAGAAGAAAATATTTGAGAAAGTAGATAATTGGAACAAAAAAACCAACAGTTATACAACTTAATATAAAGTAAAAAGCAGATAGGGTTAAGTGAAATTTCCAAGAGAATAAGACAACCTGATATTCATGCCAATAAAGGTGACATTAATCAGAGCAATGGACCCTAGAGTCAAAGAGCGTAGGATTGGAGCATATGCAAAGTTAAGAATGACTGACATAACTTCCAATGACAGTGCAGGGAATGAGCCATGTGAGTAGTTCTGGCAATTTAGCCCAGCATACTCACACCCTCTCCTGTGTTCTTGAAGTGGTAATGGTGAGTTGCTGGCATCCCATTTCACCAGAACTCTGCCATGAGATCTGCTTCCATGTATGATTTCCCAAGTCTGAGCCCTCCAGGAGGTGGAATCTTCTCTGGGAATGGAGACACTGTGAAAATTTGCAATGTGTCAGGGAATTTGGCAGGAGGTACTGGAACCCGATACTTGATATAGGGTGCCATGATTTTTCCAATGCATGAAATTTGGGATCAGGCTATTTTGGATGTCAAGGTCTAGTGTAGCTTGAAATATAAATTAACTCTTCCCTCATGCCAAGTTTCCTGGAGCTTCTGGAGCAATAAACATGAGTTTGTCAGAGATGGGGTTTTTAAATGAACTTCCTTAACTGAAGAGTTATATGGCAATTAACATGGTAGACGTTGCCTATACATGTCCCAGAGAGACAGGGAACAGGAAAGAAGGTGTTTTCTATAGTTTGGACAGATGGGTTTTAAGGGATGGAGTCAAAGGAAGCTCAGCGCCTGAAGTTTTGCCCTTGAAAAAGTTTGCTGGTGTCTGTGGTCCTGGAAAAGCAAAAATAACCACTCTGGGAGGTTTCAGGGAGGAACAAACCTGTTCTGAAAGCCAGGCATTTATTCCAGAAACTTTCCCATCTGCCAGCCCATTTGATCTTTAGTCAATGAGGTTAGAAGCAAGGAATTAGCCTCAGCACATTCAGATGAGAAAAAGGATGCTCAAAAAGATTTAGTAATTCATCCCCAAAAGATGGCAGAACCAAATGTGAAAGCAGTCCCACAGGAGGTCAATGGCTGTCTCGTCCTCGATTCCCAGCCCTCTTTCGGTGATCCTGTGTTCTCCTGACTTCTATGAGCTGAGATTTTCCCTGCCAATGGGGTCCCTCAGTGTCTCTCTCAACCTGTCTCAGAAGCCAGGGCAGCAGCCCTTAGTAGTTTCACAAAATACATCTGAATTAGGTTTCAGCAGTGATTCAAAGCAGCCAGATTTGCAGAGTCAAGAAACATTAAATTCTTCCTTTCTTGGGATTCAGGGAGGAGAGGGGCCTTCTTACTGCCAACCAGAGAACAAAGTGATTACTTATGTTGCCAAGGCTGCCTATGGAAGCTCAGGCGTCCAAGCTCCAGGGGATCTGACTGTCAAAGTGGTCTGCACAGGGAGAGAGCGACTCAGCTGTCATCCAGCATTCGGCTTGCTCTGAATGGGCAGGTTTCATGGGTGCCAGAGCGGTGTCTAGAATCAGATATAAGGGCTCAGATGAGGGGATCAGCAGAGGAAGGAGCATTTGTTCGATCATGTGTTCATTCATTCAACTGATACTTATTTTGGCAGGTTAGTAAAAACTAGAAGCAGTCCATTTCCATGCTACTGCAAGGCCAGAAGTTCCATAAAACTGGTCAGTGGCAAGCATAAGCCTGACGAGGTGCCACCCAAGGCTGAGAGAAGGGGATGTGGGGTGGAGGAAGGAGGTCTGTCCAGGCAGCAGGGCAGATTTGGAAGATAGCAGGGTACTCAAGGAGAGCCAGCACCTCAAGCAACACAATATGGCCAGAGACAGGGATGACCAAAGTGCACAGGGGCTTGAGGAACAGAGGCAGGAGGAAGACTGGAGTCTGAGTTGCCATTGTCTTCTTTCTAGCCCAGGACCCATGCAGTCCCCAGCCCATAGGCAAAGCAGATCCCACAAGGGAAAACAAGTGAAGATTGGCTGGGACAGGCTGGGAGGGGAAGGGGAGAGAAAAGGCAGCGTGTCAGGCGGTTTTACCAGCTCCGTAGACAGTTTCAATTTTGGAAGGTGGAAATTCATTGTTCTGTTCTGTGGTGTGAAGCTGACTCACCACCCCATAGCGCCTGAACCGACACTCCAGGGTTTTGAGAAATCTTGTCTAATCCATCCCAGGGATACAAAAAGATTAACAGGTTTATGTTGCACAAGGTAAACCCTGCTAAAAAAATCATGCCTGCTAACATGTCCAGAACCTGAGCACTGCCCACTGGGACCAACTTTCTTTTGAAAAGTTAAATTAAAAAAAAAAAAGTACTGCCCATTTTCTCCAATGGCAAAACATAGAGATTTCAAAGCAAATCCAGCCTTGAAGATTTCTTTCTAATACTTACGAGGCCAAAAAGAATTACTTTTGTTCTTTGGTCAGAAGATTATTTTTTCTGTAGGTTATAATTTAATAATTTCACCATGTTGTTGTTGTTATTGTTGTTAGGTGCTGTCGAGTCGGTATCCGGTATCCGACTCATAGTGACCCTCATAGGGTTTTCAATGGCAGGCTGTTTCGGGATTGCCTTGGGAGTTGATTGCCAGGTCCTTCTCCCATTTTGGGGGTGCTGGGAATTGAACTCAGGACTTCAGAGACTGCAGCGCAGCGCTCTACCAACTGAGCTAAATCCCAGCCCTCACCATGTTGTAGGAATTGCAAAATATCTCGGAGTCCCAGACTTAATTCTACAGATAAATGGATACAAGTTCCTGTCTTCTTCGGATTAAACTCATTGGGATGGGGCAGGAAGGTAGTGCTTCTGTACCCCTAGCAGAGCAGTGTTGGCAAAATCCACAGACCAGGAGCACAGTGCTCAGGCAGGGCTGAGTTGGTGTTTCTGATCCACCCGACATTAAATACCCACCACCAGGTCTGACCGGCAGGATGCACTTCACGCTTAAATCTACCTCCCTTACCTTCTTCATGCCCTGTGCCTTTCCTTCCCTCTTCTCTCCCAGAATGATGCCCTGAAATGTATGCATTAGTGTAATAGCTTTCTTCCCCCGACCCCAGTCACCCTTATCTGTTTTTTTTTAATCAGACAATGCATACTTGGAGGTTGTTGTTGTTGTTAGGTGCCGTCGAGTCGGTATCCGACTCATAGCGACCCTCTCTACAACAGGGGAAACACTATTGTCAGTGCTTCTCTGCTGTTCATAGGGTTTTCAATGGCAGATTGATTTTTGGGAGGGGGTTACCAGGTTCTTCTCCCAAGCCTACAGCTTCTGGTGTTCCCAGGCGGTCTCCCATCCAGGTACTAACCAGGCCCGACCCTGCTTAGCTTCCAAGATCTGACAGGATCAGATGCCACAGGGCTCCAGCTGCAGGCTGGGATTTAGCTCAGTTGGTAGAGCGCTGCTCTGCAGTCTCTGAGGTCCCAAGTTCAATTCCCAGCACCACAAAAATGGGAGAAGGATGTGGCAATTCATTCCCGAGCAATCCTGACCAGCCATTGAAAACCGTATGGGGGTCGCTATGAGTCAGATGAGACTCGATGGCACCTAACAACAACAAATTACTTGGAGGTAGTCCTCAAAAAATTCTAAGAACCTTAGTTCAGGGAAATCAGGCTTCAGGGCTAAGTGGGAACCGTGAGTCTCCCACTATGCAACCTGCCCAGATGCCAATGTGTGCAACCCACTCACGGACAATGAAACATGACAAGATGCTGCTTCACAGAGTATCTAGCACTTTGCCTCCTCTTTTGGTTGTCCTACCAAGCCCTCTCTCCCCGCAGGACTGGCCCTCCTGTGGCATCTGATGTCATTCCTTGCAGCCAGTGTTGGAGCCTTCTCTGACCCTCCCTCCTGTCCCCTGTCTCCCTCCCAGAGGGACTCCAGAGGGCAGCCAACAGCTGAGCAGTGGAGGAGGCTGTGTCCCTTCCCGAGCGCCCTAATAGGGCTCAGTCACCTGGGACGTTGTTTCAGATGAGTTCCCCTTTCCTGTTAGTATACCACAGCAGGAGGAGGTGGCTAGGGTAAAGAGCCAGGGCCGAAGGGAAGGAGCCAGGGGAGTGGGAGGAAGGGAGAACCAAGAGGCAGGATTTCGCTGCCTGCTCTGTTCCAACAATCCATTCCAGCCATAACTAAAATAATGCAGAGGGGGGAAAAACAGAAGTGACAGTGGTGATAAAATGGAAATGAATCCTCATTACTTCACTGAGGAGAGGCCACGGCTGCTACCGCCACCACATCACATGGTCAGGGCGCATTTTATCCCAGGCTTTGTGGTATGGCTCTTGACAAAGAAGGGAGAGAGGAGAGAAGCAGGCAGGGCAAGGGACTTAGGCATGCAGTTGTGACAGGGACCTCAAAAGCACTTGAGAGTCACTCCTTCTCTCTACTCATCTCTCCAAGCCCCCACCTCTAGCTGTGGGGACCAGTACCTTGGCCCACCTGAGCAAGGCGTCTGAGCCCTCAGAGCTTCATGTGGCTTCCGGCTCTCCAGCAGAAGTGTGCCCAGCCTTCCAAACTTGCGGGTGGCAGGGGAAGATGCCAGCCATGGGTGCTCCTAGTGCACGCGCTGCAGCTACAGGATCACGTAGAGTCTGGAGCTGGAGGAGAAGGCACAGGCATGATGCATTGTCACAGGCAATTTAGAAGACTTCTTGATGTCGCATGGTCCACATTCATCATCAGGGCTTAGGGAAGTTGTTAGGTTCCAACAAGTAGATTCTGACTCACAGTAACCCTATCTACAACAGAAGGAAACACTCCTCGACACTGTGCCATGTCCAGCTCTGTGTCAGTGCTTCTCTTCTCTGCTGTTTATAGGGTTTTTTTTTTTCTTTTTTTTTTATTAGAAATTTTTAATGTACATCATAATGTGATTCATTTTGACATGCTTTTCGTTGTGACAATTTTCATATATGCAATTTGGTAAGCATTATTCATATAGGTTACCCCTTACCCTCCTCTATGTTTCCCCCCTCCCCCCTTCCTATCTAAGTTTCCCATCCAAGTCTTCTCTATCTTTTACTATATAGTATT
>VMDO01009495.1:13368-77068 GCA_007922755.1 Pedetes capensis | reverse complement strand
TAGTGAGCTTACTAAGTATTCTTCTATAGCAACAAAAGTCATAAATTTTTAAATATTTAATATTTACAGTCATGAAGAATGGATGGAAACACTAAATACTAAATGTGTTTATATATTTTTTAAAGCAGGTGATAATATACTTTTAAAATAAATGTGACAAAGTGCTATTTTTAAAATCAACTTTACTTAGGTATAATTTACATAAATATTTTCTCATGTGTAAATTCATTGAGTTTGACAAATGTGTATACCCATGTAACAATCACAATCAAAAGCATACATATTTTTATGGTTGTAGTTTTACATTGAAATTGTCATGATTTTGAAAGATTAAGGAAACACACGTGTGTGTATTTTCTCTCTCTCTCACACACACAAATTCTATAGTACTCATAACTCCTGTGGTAATCATGCCTGAATACAAGAAGTGTTCTTCCATTCTTAAGACAGTGTATTTCACTTCTTTTTTTTTCTTTTTTCTTTCAGTACTAGGGATTGAACCCAAGGCACACCACTGAGCCATACCACCAGCCCCTTTTTAATTAATTAATTAATTTTTTTTTTTTCCCCAGTACCAGGGGTTAAACCCAGGGTCTTGCGCTTGCATGCTCTGCAAGTGCTGGACCACTGAGCTGCACCCTCACCCCATTTTTTTACTTTTTGAGACAGGGTCTTGCCAAATTACGCAGACTACCTCTGGTCTCAAATTTGCGATCCTCCTGCCTCCACCTCCCAAGCTGCTGGGATTACAGGCATGCGCCGCTGCGCCCAGCTTATTTTTATTTTTGAGACAGGTTTGGGAAGTTATACAGGCTGCTTCTGGCTTCAAACTTACGATCCTCCTGCCTCTGCTTCCCACATTGCAAAGATTTCAGGCATGTGCCATGGTGCCCGGCTAGAATATATTTCAATTCTTAAATCAGAAATTTTTTATTAACAAAAGTGCTCATTTACAGGATGACCTCAAAGCAACACTAACAGCAAGGAATCGAGAAGCTAAGCAATTAACTCAGTTAGAAAGAACACGTCAACGAAACCCATCTGATCGACATGTAATTGTATCCTTTGAATTTTGGTCTTAAAAAATGTTTTATAAGGTAGGCAGTTCATAATTAAATGTGTATGGAAATTATATATCTCTAGTTTTAAAGGTGTATAGAATTTTCATATAAATGTTGAAAAGAAACACATGTATTTAGCAATTCTCACTATAGAGATTAGCTAATTATAAAGCAATTACACTACCTAACTCAATCTCTTTATGTTGTTTTCCACAATAGACAACCCCCCCAAAAAAAAATCTACTTATAAATGCAGCCATTTTCACTAAGTTCAAAATTCTGATGTTTTTCCCATAGTGATGGCTAAATAGTAATTATAAAATTAAAGATCTATCACTAATGCTAATATATCAATGCCCTCTTTGCTCTACTTCTGAGAAAAGAAAAAGAAATCCCACAATAATTTCCTTGTCTGAAAAAAAAAAGGCATTATGGTGCATGCCCATAATCCTAGTGACTAGGGAACATGATGCAGGAGGATCACAAGTTCAATGCTAAAGGCAGCCTGCACAACTGAGACCCTGTCTCAAAATAAAAAATAAAAAAGAGGCTGGGGTACAGCTCAGTGGTGGAGCACTTGCCTATTATCCATAAGGTCCTAGGTTCAATCCCCCTCCCAGTATTGGGGGGAAATGCTTAATGTGAAACCATAATTATGACTTTAAGCCAAAGATCCTCAAGAGATTTAAGAGTGTAATTGAGGTCAACAGCTGGAGATAAACGGATGTAAATAGGAGTGTCTAATGTAGGCTCTAGAATATTTCTTAAACCAAAATGTGCCTTGTTCATGACTAATGAAAACATAAAATAGTTGCTAAGTGCCAGCAACTAAGATAGGCAGGACTGTGTGGAAAGCACCTGCTACCTTTTTCCCATTCTTTCTTACCTCTGTCTCCTTCCTACTTTCTTAAGGTTGTTACTGCCCAGCTCAGCCAGAAACCACATGAGGAGTGGCTCTTTGGGGGCATTTGAGGTTCCAGAACACCTCCATTCCTGAAGGGAGTCCCTTGAACAGTGATTTGGGGGTGCACCAATTGCCTGGTCCTTCTTCCATTGGACCAAAGGTACATAAGCCCAACCTTGTACTAAACAAAATCAGGAAGCCATGGGGCTGGGAGCGTCCATTGGAGGCCAGGAGAAGAACATACACAGTCTGTATTTTAGGCAAGTCAGACAAACCAGAAAATGCTGGAAAATTCATGACTGACAACTACTAGAGATCTCCCTGGGGCAGGGACTAGAGTCACAAGAATTTAAGAATTTAGCCAGATGCTGGGCACTATTGTGCCCACAAACGTGGGTGGCTGCGGCAGGAGGATCGAGAGAGTTTGAGGCCATAGGCAGCCTGGGCAGCTTAATGAGACCTTTTCTTGAATATTCTCAGCAAAAGGTAAACAGACTTCAAATAATTGATAGTGATTTCTTCATGATCTTCAAAGAAGTTGTATTTTATATCTGAATTTCCTGGGATGAGGCTATAACATACCCCAAAGCCCAGCAATAGAGAGAAATGTTTTTAATGCTGGTTATGTTTATAGATACAAATGAATAAAAATGCTTAATATTTTCAAATTGTATAGTTAAGCTAACTTTAAGAGTATGTAATTCTATAAAAGTATGTTTTAATTTATCAAAAAAGTTCTATTCTCTTTGAAATGTATTTTTTCCTTTATGAAAAATTTCAGTCACAGGTGGGAAATAAAGTGGTGTGTCAAGAAATGGATCCTTATAGTAAACACTTTTACTTATTTCAATTTATACATTTTCTTGAAAAAGCCTAAATTTCACAATATTACATGTCAAAGAACTTTGATGACAAATGGAGATTTTTCCCATGATTACTTACTAAATGATATATGAGACTTTTAAGCAAATATAATACTAGCATAAGGAACAAAATTTTATTAGGAAGAATTTAATCAGAAAATTGGGGTATGTCTTTTAAAATCTCTATGTTACTGTTTAAGAACTGTTTAATGTCTGGGGGGGCTGGGATTTAACTCAGTTGGTAGAGCGCTGCGCTGCAGTCTCTGAGGTCCAGAGTTCAATTCCCAGCACCGCAAAAATGGGAGAAGGGCCTGGCAATCCACTCCCAAGGCAATCCTGAAACAGTCAGCCATTGAAAACCATATGAGGGTCGCTATGAGTCGGATACCGACTCGACGGCACCTAACAACAACAACAACAACAATGTTTGGGGGCAACTATTATCCTAAAGGAATAGATGCTTAAAGAGAAATAAACTATTAAACTGCAAATGTTCTATGCTTAACAGTTACTGTTACCACTGTATATGGCTGCTGATCTCAGAAAATGCAACTAGAGTAACCTCAGAAACAGATTTTACACTTTTACCTAACTTTAATTTAAACGTAAATAGCTATATGTGGCCAGGGGCCACACTGATTATACAACATTGATCTAGATAGTACAAATACTTGTTAAGTAAGCATACATAAAAGCAAAGCACTAAACTTGCTATCTACTGTATTAGTTACTAGTGTGTATATATTTTTGTAATAACCATAAACCAAATAGAAATAGTGCAATTATTGTTAGCTTATAAGAATGTACAAGTAGAAATCCCATGCTGAAATGTTTATTGTATATATTCTACTCCAACTGATGAGAATATTATAAAATTATGAATATTTAATGCAGCTTGGCATGGTGGTGCATGTCTGTAATCCCAGCACTTGAGAGGCAGAGGCAGGAGGATCCAGCCTTAGGAGGCCAGCCTGGGCTGTGTAGTGAGACTCTATCTCAAAACACACAGACACACACACAGACACACACACACACAGACACACACACAAAAATACTTAATGCACTTGGAGAACTACTAAAAGTAAACAAGGTGGTAAGAAACTTCAGTTGTATACTTGGCTGGCCTTAAGAACTTCAATGTAATGATAAAAAATAATTGAATTCTCAGTGGTGGAAATTGTCACAGCTATAGGTCTTTTTACTGTGCTGTCCTGAGTCCTTTACAAATATTATTTTATTTAATCCATACACTAGTCCTGTGAGATAAACTTTGTTGTATGTTACAAACTGAGACAATGTTTGAGAGCATTGAAAATACTTGTTAATAAATTACAAGTCCTTTCTTTGTGGGGGAAGAATGGAAGAAAGAACAGACAAGAAAAGGTTATGATAAATGGCACAGGCAGTGAAATAGATAGAAGCAATAGATAGAAGAAAATAGAAAATGGTTTTATAGTAAATCATCCAAGGGCGATAAGAAATGGTTTTATAGAAGGGAGGACTTTTGTTTTAAGATCATCAACATGTTGCTTGATAGATTTAAAATTCTTTATTCTGGATGTGTCACTATATAGATCATTTTATTATATGTGATAAAATATAATGTTGAACAGTTTATACTATTATGTCAACAAGCCAGTACTGCAGTGGTAACATTTACCAGTATACTCAACTGAATGGATTCTGATTTGATTTTTTTTATATCTTTGATTGGGGAATACTTTTATAGGCAGAGACTGAATTACAGAGAGCTACGATGGATGCTACCCGAACAACTCGTCACCTGGAGGAAACAATTGACAATTTTGAAAAACAGAAAATAAAAGATATAAAGGTAACTAAGCAACAGTTAAGGTTTGGAACGTGTTTCCCAGCCTTATTTTTCATTTAAACTTATGATGTTTTAGCCCATTGTCCCCATGAAAAGATACTACAGACCAAAATATATCAAACATTATTTTCCTATTAATACAATGGTATTAGAAGGAGCTACATTCCCAGCCAGAGGCCAGATACCCAACTTTTTTTCACAAATACTATTTAATGAAGGGTAACTAACATTTTTTGTTTTTATGTATCAGGTACCATTCAGGCACTTTATATAAATTATTTTCCAATCTTCACAGCAACCTCATGAGAATGAGGTAGAGTTATTAAGAAATTAAGCAGATATAAATTAACTTACTCAGAGCCATACAGCTAGAAACATGAGCTATAAACTAGTTATTTTTTGAATTTATACCATTATAGTATATCAATATTACTAGTTTCTAATATCTATATTACCAAATAAGTAAACAGTAATAATAACCAACCACATAAATTTGTATCCAGTACAATAAGGTAGTTTAGTCAACAAAATCACAGTAATTGCTGCCTTATACTGTAACACATCAATAGATTTGAAACCTTTTTCAGGATCATGGAATTCAGCAGGTCTTTGGTGTACTTTTTTAGGAATCTTGAAAAGATCTGAAGTATTGCTTATGGCCATTTCATATACTTTTAAAAATTCATCTAAGGATGTCTTTAGCCCCACTATAAATTTTCATGTAACAAGCTTAAAAATGAGGGGTTTTTATTGTTATCTATAAAATAACCATTATCTGCCACATGATGATGTAACTCCTCACTGAACTCTACGAAACAACATTCATTTGCATCATTTATTTTCTCAAATTTCCTACCATAGTTTCAAAGGATTCCACAACTTTGGCCTTTCAGTGCAGTCACAGGTTGTGCACTGTGCTGTATAAAAGCAGATTGTTACTCACTGAAGACCATCTAAGAGGCTGCCCTGAGACAAAACACCTTTACCAAGCAGCAAGTAAAAGGGGAGGGTATGAAATTCTATAATTGCTAACATTCTCTCTTAAATTGGGGGCTAGAGGAAGGTTTATCAAAATAATTCTTTTTAACCTGAAAAATAGGAGTAGAGACTTGAGAGGTATGCCTGATTACATTGCCACTTACAGGCTTCCTAAGTAATGGGAGTCTGATTACTCACTGCCCCAATGTTCCTTGGGCGTCAAAATATTTTTACTTAGGGAAATTCATCTCTATTTTGATCTTTGCATTCACTTGTGTGTTCTACCTGATGTTGGCTCCCTCTGTGTTATTAATTCTCTGAGTATATTACCAAGTACAAAAATGGGGCCAAAGGAAGTAAGTGCAGAATTTCCAGGTACATTTCCTACTACCTGGAATTTTCTGAAGAAATGAAGGGGCTGCACAGTGGAAGGTGCACAAAGAAAAGCATCCAAGATTTTCTTGCCTGCTGTACCATACCCTCACAAAAGATAGTCTTTAATGGTTGCAAGGAGAAAAATGAACAGGAAAAAACCTTCACCTAAAAAAAAAATGAGATATAATTCAAAGTGTACAACTCACTGGTTTTTAATATATTCACAAATATTGCAGTCATCACCATTTTTAGAACATTTAATCACCTCAGTCTTGTACACTTTAGCTTTTACCTCCCTGCCCGCCTCCCAGCCCTAAGGAACCACCACTAATCTTGTCTCTGTGGACTGAGCTATTCTGGACATTTCATTTGAAAGGAATCACGCATGGTTCTTGTTACTGCCTTCTTTCACTTAGCATATTTTCAAGGATTAGCCATATTGTAGAATGCATTGGTACTTCACTGTTTTATGGCCAAACAATATTCCATTGATTGTATGGACATTACATTTTGTTTATCCATTCATTGGTTAATGGACATTTGTTTCACCTTTTGGTTATTCAGAATAATGCTGATATAAATATTCATGTACAAGTTTTTGTGTGGACATGTATGTTTATGGCTCTTAGATACAGACCTAGGAGTAATGTTGTTGAATTATATGGTAACTCTGTGTAACCATTTGAGGAATTGCCAGACTGTTCCAAAGTGGCTCCATTGTTGTACATTTCCTCTAGCAGTGTATGAGGGTATTTCTCTATACCTTCAGTACTTACTGTTGGTCAGACTTCTTGATTATAGCCATATTGATGGGTGTGAAATATCATCTCATTGTGGTCTGCACTCTCTGATAATACTGACTATTTGTATATATTTTCCTTGAAGAAATGGCTATTTAGATCTTTTCTCCATATTTTAATTAGGTTTTCCTTTTACTATTGGGATGGACACATATATGTGTGTGTGTGTGTGTGTGTGTGTGTGTGTGTGTGTGTGTGTGTGTGTGTGTGTGTACATTTTCCTTTTTTCCTATGTGTGTGTGTGTGTGTGTGTGTGTGTACATTTTCCTTTTTTCCCCCCCTCCTGGCTACAGGTCCCTTATTAGCTAAATGATTTGCAGTTTTCTCCAATTCTGTCAGTGTCTTTTCACTTTCTTGATGATATCATGTGAAGCACATTTTGATGAAATCCAGTTTCTGTTCTTCTGTTGTGTGTGCTTTGCTGTCACATCTGAGAATCCATTGCCAAATCTGAGGCCATGATTTGTGCTTTCTTTCTTCTAAGTTTTATAATTTTGACATTTATATTAAATCTTTGATCCATTTAATTTTTGGATATGGTATAAAGAAATTTTATTCTTTTGGATTAGACTAATTGTCACATCACCATTTGAAGACCTCACCCTTTTCCCCTTTGAATGGTCTTGTTACTCTTGTTGAAGATCAACTGAGACATTTTTCTTTCTGGACTCATATAGTCTTTCACTGATCTCAGTCTGTCCTTAATGCCATATCATACTGTCTTCACATTCCTTCGTGGTAAGTTTTAAAATCGGGTTGTGTGAGTCTTCCTATGTTCTTTTTTAGATTCATTTGGATATTCTGGTTATGTTGTAATTCTGATTTTAGAATCAGCTTGTCAATTTCTACAAGAAAGTCAGCTGGGATTCTAATAGAGATTGCATAGAATCTGTAGATCATTTTGAGGAATATTAATATTATAAGACTAATAATCCTTCTAATCCATGAATACAGGATATTTCTCCATTGCTTAAATTTTCCTTAATTTCTTTAAACACTATTTGTAGTTTTCAGTATGTAGTGAAATAGCTGGTATGAGCAAAATAAATTTAATTTTATAGCTTCATTTTTATTATAATTTTCCATAAAATTATACAGAAAAATAATTTCATCACTCAAAAATAACGTTAGCTTGTTGATTTCTGCACTTGCAGACTTTTCCCTGTACACATGCACACAGAAAAGGTACTAACAATAACAAATATCTCTTAGGCATGGAACATGTGCCAGGTACTATTCTAAGCATGGTATGCAGACAAAGTTATTTACTCCTCACAACATCCTTATGAGGAAGGCACTATTATTACCCCATACAGCATAAAATTGGTAGGATATCACATGTTGTATCTTTTTCAGAATATAATACATTGTGGACATTTTCATGTTAATAAAGATCCATATAGCCTTTTTGGTATCCTCAGAATATTTTGCAACATAGATATATTATTTTAACAAGTTTTGATTGGTGGACATGTAGGTTGTTTTTGCAATTGTAAATGATTCTGTCACGAAACATCCTTAATGATCACCCTTTGTGGTAATCCAGTAGTTCTCTTGGGATAGGTTGCCAGAAATGGAGTTCCTAGTTCAAAGAATGTTATTGTTAGGTGCCAGTGAGTCAGTGTCCGACTCATAGCAACCCTGTGTACAACAGGTGAAACACTATTGTTAGTGCTTCTCTGCTATTAATAAGGTTTTCAATGGCTGATTGTGTTTGGGGAGTGGGTTGCCAGGTCCTTCTATCAAGCCTACAGCACTTGATGTTCCAGGCTGTCTGCTATTCAAGTACTAAAGAGGCCCAACCCCACTTAGCTTCTGAAATCTGACGGGATCAGACGCCACAATGACACAGCTGCAAGCTCAAAGAACATACGGACTTTTAATTATAATACCTATTTTTAAAACTTCTGTCCAGAAAGGTTGAACCAGTTTCTGTTCCAACTAGATCTTGCATGAACAAAGGCATAGCAATGATTAGCAGTATTTTTTAATAGCCAGTTTGATGGGTTTAAAAAAAAAAAAAGATAGTGTGTCATCATAATTTGCATTGTTACTACTATTGAGGCAAAGTGTTGTTTCATATATCTAATGATAATATTTCTTATGCCAACATTTCTATTGGATATTGGCATTTTTATTAATTTATAATAATTCATTATATTGAGAAAACAGGGCAGTGGGGTTTAGTTCACTTGGTAGAGTGCTGCTCTGCACACTGAGGGCCTGGGTTCAATCCCCAGTACCAAAAAATGAGGACTTGGCAATCCGCTGTCAAAGCAATCCTGAAACAGTCAGTGATTGAAAACCTTGTGAACAAAAAGTATGTTGCAAATCCATTTTTTCATTTCACTGCTTTTGGTATTTTTGCCACCTTAAAGCTTTATTTTTGTTGCCAAATATATTATTGGTCTTTTTGGTTTCTGCTTCTTATGCTTAAAAATGTTTTCATCCCCACGATTACATAAATATTTGCCTATATATTTTCTTCTGGTATTTGTATTAATTTTAATAAATGGTTTTTAAAAATAATATGGTTTGGGAGTGGGTTGTCAGGTCCTTCTATCAAGCCTACAGCACTTGATGTTCCAGGCTGTTTGGTATTCAAGTACTAAACAGGCCCAACCCCACTTAGTTTCTGAAAAATTTGATGGGATCAGACGCCACAATGATTTTGAAATTGATTTCAAAATATAATATATTGTGGACATTTTCATGTTAATAAAGATCCATATAGCCTTATTGGTATCCTCAGAATATTTTGCAACATTGATATATTATTTTAACAAGTTTTGATTGGTGGACATGTAGGTTGTTTTTGCAATTGTAAATGATTCTATCACTAAACATCCTTAATGATCATCCTTTGTGGTAATCCAGTAGTTCTCTTGGGATAAGTCCCAAAAATAATATTATTTTTAAAAATAATATTTTATCTAGTGGTTGTGTTCTGTATTTAGCATGAGGTAGACATATAATGTGGTTCTTTTCAAATGATAGAAATGTCCTTTATTGACTAACTGGAAAACTATCATTTCCCTTTACTTGCCTGAATGTTAACAAGACGGTTTTAACTGTTTTTTAAATATCTTGTTTGGCAATCAAACACAGCATTAGTGGATAAGGATATTTTCTAATTTATCTGACTTTTTGATCATTTAAAATAGGTAGTATGGTTTGTCACTGACTCCTAGTTCTGTTTTCCCTCTGGGAGTTTCCACACTCTCAGGGAACTTGACTTCTTTCTGGTTAGCAACTATCTTAGACAGACTAACAACTAAGTAAGTTCAAGACATGGTCAGAAGTCATTTGATCTCTGAGGTATCCTTGTGTGTGAGGAGATTCTTCATACAAAATCCAAAATTATATCTTAGCATAATGCTGTTTATTATAATAGTCAGTACCTAGTTCAGTGTACCATAGCCCTTGGTGACCTATATAAAGTGACAGTATGGATCACTGTTGGTCATAGTTCCTAGTCTTTTATCTCAGATCCTAATCCTCTCTGAACATCAGTTGGAGTTACTAACATACTAGCTTCAGAACTTAACTGGAATACCTACAGGCATACATTTTAGATCTTCCTTTAATTCACAAATGTAAATTACCAAGTATAAAGAGAACTGTCTAAAATTAAAAATAAAAGGAAAGTTATCAGTGATATAGCAAAACGTTTTGCTGTCAAAGGTCTTCACAACTATTTTTCAGTTATCTTTTGTATGTCTCTTGTCCTATAGAAAAGCAGATACCTCTTCTTTCATAAAATGAAAGACTATATTGAGGAATAAACTTATTAAATTCAAAAAATAATTTAGATTACTGTTTAAATTCAAATCTTTGTTCTTTTAGAATATATTTTCAGAGTTTATCACAATCGAAATGTTATTTCATGGCAAAGCTTTAGAGGTCTACACTGCTGCTTACCAAAATATACAAAAGATTGATGAGGATGAAGATTTAGAGGTAGGACTATGTCTATCTAAGTTCAGTTCTTTTGTTTGTATGGAAATGTTAAAAGAATAATTTGTATGGATAAAAATATCTTAAGAAAACTGCAATGTTTATGTTACTGTGTGCCATCCCAAATAGCTGAACTATTGTGATTTCCCATTTATATTTTGTTAACAGATGACCTGCTGTCACATGCTTCCAAATACTAAAGCTAGGATTTCCTAATTTTCACTCCTTTTTATGTTCTGTGTTATTTGAAATAAATTATCAAGTCTTTACCTGTTAATTGTTGAATAATAGCAAATATTTATAGTGGTACTTTGAGCTGATCTATATATATTTTAACTATGGTAGTTATATTTTAATCCCATCAACTTTAATAAAAATACTTATTGTCCTCATTTCTGTGGCTGAGAAAACCAAAGCACAGTGAAGTTAAGAGATGTCCCAGAGGTCCCATAGCTAGTTAAATAGCAGAGTAGGAGTCAAATACAGAAGTCTGATTCCCATGCTGTTTTTAATCCTCTCTCTACCCAAGACTACAAGAAGTATTGTTCTGTATGAGTGACATGAACTGTTTCCTCCAACAAGCAACACTGCATGGAGTAGCAGGTTCACAAGTGATCCCCTAATTTACCTGCAAGATTTAAAGTCTTATAAGCATTTTCAGTTTCCTTTCACTGATAACCTTGATGTGCCATTTGCAACTAATACTAAAGTTCTTTCAAGATCTTTAGTCTCTTAAGATTTCCCTTCTCATCCCAGAGGCCCAAGATTTGTTTCGGGTTTTGTTGTTGTTGTTGTTGTTATTGTTTGTTTGGCTGGGTTTTTTTTAGGGGAGACAGTATTTTGTCACACTACTTCCCTTATAACTTCTTATCACCACTCCTAATCAGCTGACTCTTATGGGAGGAGAGATCCATGAAAAAATGGTCTCAGAGCAGAATGGTAGATGTGTTTCTGAACAACAACTTCCCCCACCTTCTGGAGGAATAATACTAAGTTAAGTTCTTCACACTTCAGCTACCTCTTAAGAGATTATAGTATGTACCTCATAAGACGTTTGTTTAACAACTATTTATTCAGCATCTATATGCCAGACATCATTCTAAGTGCTAAGAATTTAGCATTATAAAAATAGTTCATGTTGTCAAAGCAGTCATTTTAAATCTACCACAAACTTGGGCATTAAATACTATGTCACTATTTAAGTTTTATAATGCAACCAGTTCCATAAAGATAAAATGTGTGGGTGTGTGTATGATGGAGGGTTCCAAATAGTCTCAAGAATCAAAAAAGCTTGAGAGATGACGTGGATGCCTGGCAAAAACTTTTAGGTAAAGGGCACAGAGAGACATAAAAAGGTCTTAAGCCAGGCAGTTGTGAACAAAGAGCAACTTATTTTAAGTATTTAGCACAGTACAGGGCACAAGCACTTACTGAACGAACCATAGTCCTAAATTACTATTATTATAACATCCAATAATTGTGGAAAAGAGAGGAGAGCAGTTTAAAGAGAGCTGTGGGACCAGAGGAAGTAAAATTTTATCCAGTAAGTCTCCCTAAGAGGAGGAAGGATCCTGTGAATACAAGGTTTCTTGAAATAAATAGAGAAAATATGCAGAGAGGGACAGAGAAAAAATTTGCTATTCTTCCAGGTAAACCATACTTTATGAGAACCACTGAGATTTATTCCAGAAGCAACCACATTTTTGCACTTAGGCACTCTAGTTATATTACAAGCCATCTTACCTTATTTATTCGCCACATAAAAAGTTTTGTCAGGGCCATTTTCCCCTTCAAAAATCACTTCTCTGCAATCATTTCAGAGATTGTTCAGATCTTGAGATTCACTCCTAGAAAAGATCTTAGATCATGTTGGAAAATGTATTATGGCCAATAAACTAATCTTTCTGCAGATCTGTTGTTTTGTAGAAAAGAAGTTAATTTCAATAAAAGCTTAGTTGGTTTAAACTTTTACCCCAAGGGTTCCTGATTGTCTTCCATTTTCTACATGTTTTGTCTTTGCTAGAAAAGTTTTTAAAGAAATGATAGTCAAAAATATATCCCCTCCAAATACCAGTTTTTACATAATACCTGGATGCCAGTATTCCACATCTGGCTTCAAAACACAGTTTGGTATTGAGTACTACCCTGATGTCCAATCTCATCAGATATCAGAAGCTAGGCAGGATTGGGCCCCGTTAGTACCTGGATGGAAGACCACTGGGAATAACAGGTGTGGTAGGCTTGGGAGAAGGACCTGACAGCCCACTCCCAGAACAGTCAGCCAACAAAAACCCTATGAACAGCAGAAGAGGATTGACAATAGTGCCAGGCACTACTGGGTAGTGTTTCATCTGTTGTATATAGAGCGTTAGGAGCCAGAAGCAACTTGAAGTCGCCTAACAACAAAACTGCTTAACCTAATTAGCATCCCTGACTTCTTGCCCTAAAATACAAGTCTTACTTCCTAAGTTTTACCCTTGTTTCCTTTTGTGTCCTGCAGTTCTCTAAAGTTTAAAGGAATGTGTAGAGACATCTTTTGGTTTGGGTCTTTTTTGTTTTCCACAACATAAAGATTAAGTTCATGTTAACATCATTCAATGGGCAAAATTGAATTTAATTAACATCAGTTTGGAGGAGTTTTAAAGACAACAGGGCTCCTTGCACTGTTGTTATTGTTAGGTGTCATACACTCAGGTGGACTCAGTTGACTCTTACAGGAGTGGATTGCCACATCCTTCTCCCATTTTTGTGGTGGTGGAGATGGAACCCAGGTCCTCAGAGAGTGCAGAGCAGCACTCTACCAGCTGAGCTAAACTTAATACTAGTTGTGGAGACATATAATCAAGCAATTAAAAAGTGATGTAACAACTATCCTTGAGAATATGAACGGTAGGAGCTACTGACTAGTGAACAGAGGAAAGCAAAAGATAGCATTTGACTTGGCTCTTGAAGGACGATTAAGTTTGCTAGGATCTCAGAGGTAGTCTGTGTGATTTAGTGAGACTGTCTCAAAAAAAGTGGGGAAAAAAAAAAAAAGGGCTTGGTGTGCAGCTCTGTGGTCCAGCATTTGCAAAGCATGCAAGCACAAGGCCCAGGGTTCAACCCACACTACCACCAAAAAAAGGAAAAGGTTTGCTGAGATCTCAGGCTGAGGACCTAGCACTACAAAGGCCTGCATAACATATCAGTTAGGCATGTGAAGGCTGTAAGTGAAGAGTGGTAGGGAAGTCGGGTAGTAGAGAAGTTTGAGTGATCTTAAGCCTTGGACATCAGTCACCTTGAGCATTAAGACTCTGATAGTCAAGAGCCACAAAACTTTTTTAGTAAAAAATAATGTATTTTGGCCTTTTGGTAAGTCTAAATAAGCTATAAGAAAGATGTGTCGAGTCAGTAAATTAAAACCGAAGTACCTACAGTAAGAAATTTAGGGTGAATACCCACGTTTATAGCTTGGCCTACTGGGTATTATGTTGTTCATTATAAAATTGAGTCTAGAGCTGCCCTGTCCAGTGTAATAGCTACAAGATACATGTGGCTGTTAACAACAAAATTAAAGTAAAAATTCAGTTCATCCACATGAATCACACTTCAAGTCCTTAGTAGCTACATGCGGTTAGTGGCTAAGTTTTTTAATAACCCAGGACATCAAACATTTCCATCATCTCAGAACATTCTATTGAACAGTGCTGGTCTAGAACAAAAAGTAGTTGGCAGCATGAACATGGTTGTTAGAAGAGAGTGAATGGAGTATAAAGGTAATAAATTGAAGGATAGCCATTTGACTTTGTAGATAAGATCTTTCAGGAAAACATACAAAAATAAGTGACCGAAGGGAAACCTTTAAAAATATTTAAGGTGTAAGCAAAAGAAAAGGAAATGTGAAGAAACAGGCCAGCTAGCACAAGAGTTTAGTGATGGAATAGAAAAAAGGTTTCATGATAGGGTCAGGGAAGGTGAAGACAAAAATAATTGTGGTGACTTTGACAAGCACAATTTTAGTGAAATTCCAATTGTAGTTTGTTGAAAAATTAATGGAGACATAGTAGGATATTTAAGTTTTTAAGATGTAAAGTTACATCTTGAAGTAGTAAAAATTAGAAAAAAAAAATGATCAAGCTAATGCTTGTTTTCCAGAGGAAGCAATCTGTAGAAAACAAAAGTTTTTGTTTGTATGTTTGAAGTTTTAGATAAAGGAAAAATGCACATTAGAAAGCATCAGAATGACATTTGCTTTTTTTAAAAAAAAATGAGGTAAAGAGTTCGAGAAAAGGAAAGGGAACCTGATACTCTTAACTGTTACAATCTCTATGTTAGAGAAATGGGAGAAGAGAAAAAATAGAGATCTGAAGGCTTAAGAGAGTGGTAAGACTTGAAACTACTGTCTAATGACCTGACAAATCACACAGCTCAAACCCTAATGAGGTTGGAATTCATAAATTATCGTGGCTGCAGTGTACTTATTTTTCCATAACAGTACTGTAGTGACACTAAATTGATAAAAAAGAGTTGATAGAAAATAAAAAGAATTGAAAATATGAGCTACAGTTACCATACTAGCTTGTATACTCTGAGGACCAGAACTTTGCAAGTTTCCTTGGCAAAAGCACTCAAGTGATTTCATGAATAATTACTGCTTACATCTCTCATCACCTTACAGGGTTTGAACAGAATTTTTTTAGGTTTCATCTTTCCAACTTAAGACTATTTTTGTATTGCTTTCCTCTTAATTTTACAATTGGAATTCTATCCAGGGGGAGGGGTGTTTTTAAAAACTTTAACTAAAAGGAAGTTATTTTTGGCTATCTAGATCTTCATTTAGTGTCTACTTTATAACACTTGTTTTATCATTGCAATAGGTTTTCCGAAATTCTGTGTATCCACCAGATTATTCATCTCGTTTAGATATCGTAAGAGCAAATTCAAAGTCGCCTCTTCAGAGAGCACTGTCAGCTAAGTGTGTATCTGGAACAGGACAGGTGAGCTTAAAAACGGTAATTTAAAGGAATTTGAGCTGTTCCCCTTGGAATTGTTCAGTACTAGAAGTGTTTCCTTTTAGTCATGTGACCTAATGTATTTTACTCTCCATGGGCCTATTTCCTTTTCCGTAAAATGATGGAAAGTTGCACTGTTATTCATCTTTTTTACTATAATCACACATTACTTGCTGAAAGCAGAGGTAGAAGGGACAGAAGGACACCAATGTAGATTTATCTGTTATAAAGAGTACAGAATCAGAAGTCAAACAGCAATCTTAGTGAATCTTTCCAGAAATAATATTTAAAAATGGCTTTTGCTGAACATCATCATGGATCCAGATACACCAATTTTCTCATTTCTTCTACAACCAGGAAGCCTGAGGCAGGCTGGACCATAACATGCCAAATTTTGGTCTAAAGGGTTAGGACATTTTCATGTCTAGCCTTCAGAATTTAAAACTGAACAAAATATTTTCAAAATACAACTTTTAGGTAAGTTTGCCTCAAAACCTTCTATTTTCATTTGATTATCTTCTAAGCATTCCTTTTCTGCTTTATATTTATCTCTTCCCACTAACCAAACTACACTTACATTATTTCAGCACTAAGTGACTTGTACATGAATTCCATAAATTATTATATTACATATAGTTTTGACTATTTAGAAGTAAATGCTACCTAAGTGAGCTAACATTTTTGTAGAAGTTTAGAATATATTATCCTAGAGTTCTTCAACCTCAGTTCTACTGACTTGGGACTAGGTAATTTGTGTAGAGGGATAATGTCCTATACATTATAAAGATAGTGAGCAGCATCCCTACTCTCTACCTACAAGGTACAAGTAGCACAGGCAAACACATATTCACAACTTTGACAATCACCAGTGTCTCCAGACATTGCCATATGTACCCTGGGAGGTATAATCACTCTCAGAGAGGGTTTAAGTAAGATGCCCCAAGTGAAGAGTCAGAATATACAGCTGGTGTATTCATATTTTCAACTCATGTCATTTAAATCACACTACCTATTTTCTGTCCCACTGCCTAGTTGAAGTATTTGTTTTAGCCATCCATTTGATGGTTCTCATTCACATACTGTTTTTACAGGCAGCCCACACCTATAATTCTAGCACTCTGGAGGCTGACACGGGAGTATCTTAAGTTTAAGAGCAGACTGGCTATATGATGATATCCTGTCTCAAACAAAAAAAAAAAAAAAAAAAAAAAAAACTTTTTATAACAAAAGAATTAACTTATTTTTTAACATTCATGATAAACTGCATTTTATGTTACTGAAGTACTAGTGGCTATCTAACTGGAATCAAAGGGTTAATTTCACATACATAATAACTGAATGAAGACACTGGGAATTTTTCAACCTTAAAATAATTTACAAGGAATTTTCATTACTAAAAATTATTACATATAGACATTTTCCTGAAATACCTGTCCTATGTGCCTTTCTATAAAAAGATGCCAAATATGTAAAATTATTTTTGAAATTAGGATTTTTTGTTTTTAAAAATATGTCAATTTTTAACAGGTATCCACCTGTCGACTAAGAAAGGACCAAGTAGAAGCTGATGATGATGATGATGATGAAGACTTAGATGCTACAGAAGATGAAGGTTAATTTTAAGTAAACTTCACATTTCCATATGAAATCATCAAAAGTCCAGGATTACCAAATCGTAAAACTCTCTACTCACTTGATAGGCTAAATCTCAAAATTAAAACCTACTAAGAAATGGAAAAATAATTAAAGGAGATTTATGCTGACCAAAAATGAAGGTTTTAAAAAATAATACATAGCAGTCATTTCAATATCCTACCTAGTGGTACGTGATCTTTTTGTATAACATAAACTCCATTTTTTAAAACAGATTATGTATTTCAAAGCATTTCACACTAATGCCCTACCTACTTGAAACTGCAAAAGTAGATAAAAAACAAAAAATTTAACAATGCCTTTTAGCTTCTTTTTGGTTTGGTCTCAATGTTTTCAACACCAGAAAAGATTTGATTATATACAAACTCTATTCCATGAAGCCTTAAGTTAAAAAGCTTTTTACTTTTATTAAAACCTTATGTTTTTTCATTTGATATGTAAATTTACTGTTTTCAACAGAGCATAATAAAGGTAATGAGACATTATGATATCAGGTTTTACAAATATAAATAAAGCATAAATCTTAGCTTTAAAAAAAGGCAACCTGATTCTGGCCTTAATACTGTTGTCAAACTAAAGCATCATACATGGTAGTATAACTTGGAGGGCAACTGATTTGTTGGAATGTTGCTCATCATGGAACACCAAAAATTTAAAACTCTCTAAAAATTCTGCCAAGCTACCATCTAGTATAAATGGCTATATACTTTATCCCTACAAATATAAAACAGTTTAGTCACAGCCTTTCAGTGTATCCAATGCTTTTGTTTCTTTTGGTGAGGAATTATACTTTTGTGATTTCCTGGATCCCAGACAAACATATAAAAATTATGAACTTAAATCATTTGGTATAACTGGAAAAAGCAGTTATTCAGAACAGAAAAATAAAGACTTTTTAAAAGAAAGCTTTTTTGTCATCCATGGTTCTGTTTTTAACAAAGTACAACCTCCTGAGAAAGTACTAATAAAATTGCTTCCATACTTTTTAAAATACACAAAACATTTTAAAACCCTAAATATTCTTTTTTTCCAAAGAGTATGCCTTTAATTTCTTCAATGGGTATATAAATTACACACAGTTAAATACACTGATCATGAGCATACAGTTCTACAAGCTCTGCCAAGTATACACTCCCAACTAACCTAAGAAATTGAGACTATCTTGAATTTTTATTTTTTCAGTCAGTACTTAAATCTGGTGTTGTAGTTCAGAGGAAAAAAGCAGGGTTACAGTATTTCTCTTGCTGCTTACTAAATAGTAATTTGTCAAGCTTCAATTGCCTTATCTATACTATAAAGGCAGAACTGCCCATAATTCATAAAGCAATGAGCAAATAATTCTGGAATAAAACGTGCTCTTCTTCCCTCAAAGAAATATCTAAGAACAAAAGGAATATTATCAATCAATGAGAATACTTTCATGAGTGTAAAAATTAAGTTTCATTATTCAGAATAGACTTAGGTTGGCATACTTACTCTTAAAAAGCCAGATGGTAAATACTTTACACTTTGTCGGCCAAGAGGGAAAATCAAGCCTACTATTACAGGTATTTATGTAGCCCTTAAAGTACAGCCATATTTAAAAATGTGAAAACCACTTTTAGTTGTGAAAAATATTTCCCTGTTTTGAAAAAACAGGTAACCAACCCAACATGTTACTTAGCCTGTAGGTCTCCACTATTATCTCCAAAACAGGAATAATAAATGTATTATCAGAATTAAGTGATAACTGCTCAATAAAGTTAATATTCAGTGCAGATAAAGGTGGTAGTCACTGCTTAACAGATAATATGGATTGAAAGTCACTGCTCTTAATACTCTCAATAAACTGATAGACATGCTCTCTTGCTATGATTATGTTCATTATGGAATTAAGTTAAACAGAATTTTACACTTTTCAGATACCTTCTAGACAAAAATGTCTGGCTTTAACACAAAATGCCACTGGCTGTCCTGCTAGAGAACCTATATACTTCCAGTGTACCTAATGTATCTATGGATAAGAAAGCAAAAACTGGCTATTGGATTACAATTATTGAAACTGGGTTATACATACGAGGATTTAGAATACTGTTGTATGTGTTCGAAATTTTGCTGTGCTGGTAAACTGGTCCTCAGGAGTGACAAAAGGGAATGTCCTGATTTGCTGCATGGTGTAAATACTCCTACCATGGCCAGTTTAAGTTATCAACATATCACTGAAGGCAAAGTTGGAACGAGATGTGTATAAATGATTCCCAACCAGTTTGTTGTTATGCGCTGTTAAGTTGGGTCTGACTCATAGTGACCCTATGTACAACAGAACAAAACACTCCCCAACACTGCCATGCCCAGCACTGTGAGTGCTTCTCTGCTATTCACAGGGTTTTCAAAGGTTGATTGTTTTTCAGGATTGTTTGGGGAGTGGGATGCCTGGTCTTTCTCCCATTTTTGCAGTGCTGGGGACCCAGAGCAGCACTCTACCAACTGAGCTAAACACCAGTTTCTACTATAATAATACCAGTTTACAATAATAAAATTTTTATTATGAAGTTTAAAAATATTAAGACCAGATAACTTTGGAGTAAAATGAAATATTCACATTACTTAATTTTAAAATCAAAATACAAAGCTTGTTTATCTCAGCTGGCCTCTCATCTACCACCACTATTCTACTCCAGTCCAATTTAAGAAGTTTTATTCAGTGATCTTTCACTTTAAGCTTCATTGTAGCTTTATCACTAGGTATCCTGAAAAGTGTTTTTAAAGTCCATTCATTCCTCAAGAAGGTCTGATCAAATGAACCATCTATGTCATCTTTAAGCCATTAAAAACATCGTTTCTTCCTTTTTTGTTCACTGTGCTTGATATAGGTTTTCCAAAGTTTATCATTCTACTTATAAGCTTACTACTTTAAAGAGCCATTCTGAGGTGTGTTTTTCAACCCAATTTACCTATTTTTTCATTCTATTAGTAAGCAGGATCGTTACTGCTAGGTGCTGCCAAGTCAGGTTTGACTCATAGCGACTCTATGTACAACAGAATGAAACGCTATGTAACACTGCCATGTCCATGTCAGTGCTTCTCTGCTATTTATGAGGTTTAAAATGGCTGATTGTTTCGGAAGTAGGCTACTGGTCCTTCTCCCAAGCCTACATCACCTAATATTCCCAGGTGCTCTCCCTTCCAGGTACTAACCAGGCCTGCCCTGCTTAGTTTCCAAGATCAGATGGGATGGGACACCAGGGTAGTATGGCTGCAGGCAGTAAGCAAGCTATTCACTATTAAAAAACAAAGAACTTAAATAGGCTTCACTTACAATTCTTTAAATTACTTAAAGTTAACCCAAGATACTAATGGTACTAACTGACCAAGTACTGAAAAAGTGTATTATTACTTCTACAATATCTTATTATTAAATGATGTAACTACCATATACAAATTTAATTTTGTTCTCATTTACTCAATGTAGAAAATGTCCAGATCAAAGAATTGAGAAAATTTAACTTTATGTTCTATATTAAACTATAAAAGGCCAACCAAAGTCAAACCATGTTAGATTAAATGAACAATTTTGAATTAGAAGCCAATATATAATGTGAGTATCCCAAGAGAAACCGAGTATATAAAAACTTTATTAAAGTCACTTTCTCTCTTATTAACAATGTTCTAGTACTCCAGTTTTATCTTTTTAATGCTACTTTAAAGCAACAATAGAATTTAAGAAAATGTCATTTACCTTTGAAGATATTTGCAGCATGGTCTCACTAAAATTAAAAATACTATTTAACAAAGTGAGGCAGCAAAAGCATTAAGAGCATGAACAGGAGCCAGTGGTCTGATGGGTTGAATTTGGCTCCATGACCTACAATTTCACACAAGTTACTTAACCTCTGTAAACTTCATTATCTGACTTGTGAAACTGGGGTAATAAATATTGAGAACATGCATATAAAGTGCTTAGTGCCTAGTACACAGAAAGTGCCCCATAAATGTCAGCCATTTATATTATTATAGGTAAAGAAAATCTAATCCAGTATTTGCAGCAAAATGTCTACAGTAAATGTGGAGTATCAATGAAGTCAAAATTCAATCTCACAAGTCTTATACATAATGAATCTCTGAATGGATACAAAGTTTTGAAACTAAATAATAACCCAATAATAAACATACAAGTTATATGACTAATCCTCAAATTCTTCCTAGAAAAATAAACTATCCATTTGTCAGATTCTTCCCTTCAAGTCCCCTTTCACCTATGACCACATTTTTACTGTCTTTTAAATATTGTGTGTTAATCTTAGCAAATTCAGTTAGTAAGCCTCCCCTGCCCAGTTCTGGAGATCAAAATTAAGGTGTTGAGGAAAACACAGAACTACACGTTATTACTACAGAATGTTTGGTCCCTCCCATAATATACTTTAATGTAGCCACTGAAAAATTTCATAATAGCCAGCTGCAATTCTTATATTTCTTTTTATACAAATACAAGTTAATTAGTCTATTTCAGTTGCAATTTTATTTTTATAAAACTTTGCAAAGTTGTGAACACGAAAACTTTAAGGATCTCCTAAGCTTTTTACATAAGTAAATCTCAAGTTCACAGTCTGTTCATTTTAAACTATTTATAATTGACAGGAGATCTTAACACAGTAATATCTCAGACAAGAGGGCATTAATTCTGCAAGCAGGTAGCAATGAAAATGCCAAACCTGAACAGTCACCATTTCCTTATACAATTTGAGTAAAAGACGTTGACTACAGTATGAAATAAAGTGAATATAAAATTTTTCTTCCCCAAACACACTCTACTTTATACAAGTCTTTGAAGTTTATGCGTAACAGTAACAAAAATTATTAAACTCAGGGAATTAGTTCTTTCTCCCCTATGACTGGAAAAAAAAAAGCATATGTAATTTTCAATTAAAAAAATGAATAGCAAATTGCAAGCAAACAAAAAAACAACAAATTCACATTCTATTATTTACATTTTTTTCTCTTCACAGGTCAAAATCAAAATGTTTCATAGATAATTAAAAATAAACACTTTTTTTAAAAATGCATTTTACTGCGTCAATACTGTGGGAAGTAAACTCTGAATTTAGAAATGCTCTCTAGAGCAAAATTAACTTAACTTTGCGGGGGCCAACTGGCCTATCATTTAGATCTTTAATTGCAGCCATAGCTTCATTGTAGTTTACCACAGCAACAATGGCTTCTCCTGTAGGTAATCCTTGCTCATTATACTGAATTGACACCGAATCAGGTATGATTCTATAACCATGAAAAAAGTCTAAAATTTCATTAACATTAGCTTTAAATGGAAGATTCATTATCTTAATAGGAGTTACTCTACCTGAACCACAATTTAATTTTGGATCAGGAATAAATCTCCCCTCAGGAAAACCTCCCATATTACGCTTTCCAAATTCAAACTTACTACCTTCTGGGCGACCAAAATTGACGAAAGGGCGATGACTTCTAAAATCATCAGGTGGCTTTCTAAAATCCTCACCAGGAGATCTAAAATTGTCAGGAAGTCTAGGGTCCTCCCCTGGAACTTCCCTGACATCTTCCTCTGGGAGCTGCCTGAAGTCTTCATCAGAAGGGCATCTCAAATCTTCTTCTTGGGGGCTCCTAAAGTCCTCATCAGGAGGGTGCCTAAAGTCTTCATTAGGAGGACCCCTGAAGTCTTCATCTGGCATACGCCTGAAATCTTCCTCTCTAGAGCGCCTGAAATGCTCCTGGGGTGGGCGCCGAAAATGCTCCTGGGGCAGCCTCCTGAAGTGCTCCGGGGGCGGCCTCCTGAAATGCTCCGGGGGTGGCCGCCTGAAGTGTTCTGGGGGTGGCCGCCTGAAATGTTCCTGAGGTGGCCGTCTGAAATGCTCCTGAGGTGGCCGTCTGAAATGCTCCAGGGGTGACCTCCTGAAATCCTCCTCAGGGGAATGCCTGAAATCCTCCTCTGGGGGCCGCCTGAAGTCTTCCTCCCTAGGGTGCCTGAAGTCATCCTCCGGAGGGCATCTGAAGTCCTCCTCCCAAGGGCGCCTGAAATCCTCCTCTGGTGGCCGACGGAAGTCCTCTTCAGGGGGCTTCCTAAAATCCTCCTCCGGTGGCCACCTCCAGTCCTCCTCAAGAGGCCGTCTCCAATCTTCCTCCCGAGGGCGCCTGAAGTCCTCCTCAGGAGGCCGCCTGAAGTGCTCCTCACGAGGGTGTCTAAAGACCTCTGGGGAATGCCTGAAGTCCTCGGGAGGGAACCTGAAGTCCTCTGGAGAGTGCCTGAAGTCTTCTGGAGGGCGCCTGTCAGGTTGTCGGAAATATCCCTGTGGATGCTTGAAGTTACCCAGTTGCCTCAAGTCCTCCAGCTGATACCTGAAGTTTTCAGAAGGACCATCTGAGTATCCTGGTGGGTCATTTGAGTCAAATAAATGGGAATGATCATCTCTATCACGTGACCGTGAACGGGCTTGCATTTTCTCACTGGACATCAAGGGAAAATTAACACCAAACTCCTGCATTTGTGCCTCAGATATGAGTCTTAATAATACCTCAGTCCCTAAGAATCTTCGTCGGTTTAAACGTTCAGCTTTTGTGGCCTGTTCTTCCGATTTAAATTTCACCAAAGCTTCTCCTAGACCAACTCCTTTGTCATCATAAAGCAAGTAAATGTCATCCTCAGAAAGAGAAAAATCTGCAAAGAACTTTTGGACTTCAACTTTTGTAACATCAAATGGAAAATTTCTTATATATATGCACAGTTTCTGGCCAGAGTAGCCTTCTTGAGAGTATTTTTGTGAAATATGACCAGGCCTCTCTTTCTCTGCAGACCCTGGTCTCTTCTTTTCATAACATTCAATGAATTTGAGCATTTGTTTTCTAGAAACTGGGTCAATAAGAACTGGACGATATTGTAAAACAGTCTTATGTAAACCCAGTGCAGTGTTATAGTCTTTCAGAGTCTTGAACATCACAAAGGCATATCGTGTTCTTCTTTCATCTTTATATAAAAACCTAATCTGTTCATTAGTCAGATCAGTATCTCTAAAGAAATTTCTCAAATCTCTTTTGTTAATACTTAGGGACAGATTTTTTAAGTGAACATAAAACCCAAGAGGGGAGCGAGAACATGTTCTTCTGGGAGATTTTGAATGAGATCGTTTTCGAAAATGTCTATCACTAATTCCTCTTGGAGAATGTTCTTCAGATCTCATAGGAACATCACCCTCCTTAATTGCATTACCACCAAACTCAATCCACTGTTGTTCTGAGCCCTGCATTACTTCTATAAATCTTGAACCCATAAAACTTCTATGGCATTTAAGACCTCCTGAAGCATCAATACATGAAGCAAATTTTACTATGGCATCACCATTATTTCGGCCATCATGATGTTTTAAGAAAATTACTCCATCCACACACAAACCAGAGAAAAAGACACGTACATCATCTTCATTTACTAAGTACGGCAAACCGCGTAGAAACAAGTAAGGATTCTCAGCTTTCAATGGCCTTGTCTTTCTTGGTCTTAAATCATCAAGTCCTGTGCCATTAGTATGAAACCTAGCATCTTGGTTAATTGAAGAGCCATATCCAGAATTACTTTCGTCTTCCTTCATTGCCCCAATAAAATTAGACAGGATGCCAACCCCTGGTGCCCCAGATCCTGGTCGCCCTCGTCCTACACGATCAGTTCTCTTCATTTCTATAGTCTTCTGCATTTCTGCTTTGCTACTAAGAAAGAGCTCTACAGATGAATCCTTGATAAACCCTCCTGAACGACTTATGGCACGTCTTGCATCTTCATCTGTTGCAAAAATAATAAAAGCCTCCCCAACATCCCCTCCAATTATATGCACTCCTCCATCAGGAATAGTCAATCCCTTGAAGAAGTGACGAATATCCACAGGCCCCGCAATAAAAGGAAGCCCCAGTAAACGGATGACTACAGCCATGCTGAGCTCAAACCACAGCAATAATGACCTGCAGACAAAAAGGTACACATAATAGCAAGTCTTATTTTTGAAGTACCTTAGCCCAAACTTAGCTTAATAAATATCTGCTACCTACCTCCTTGAGCATTTTTAAATGAAAACAAGATACAAGTTCACAAAAATATTAATCTTACCTAATTCTTAAAGAAAACAAAGAATACACCTTCTCCTACCTAAACATACAAATAAACCAACTACCTTGAACATTTCGTGTCACCCATCCTATACAATAGGAACATCAAAAGTATCAAATCTTCCTTTTTAATTCTGCCAAATGCTATTTCACAACAAAACCAAACTACTTTCAGCAGACCCATTTAGAAACATGCCTCCTACTGAAATGTGAGGGAGATTAAAGTATTTTACCAACCACTACGAATTTTACATAATTAGAAAAGCCATCTATGGTCAGTTATAATTTTTGCTCATGATATTAAGTTGCCTACCACTTAGTGCATCACTGGCCAGACATAAAGAACAGAAGCCATCAGTACCAAGATGTACTAATCTACTTCATATGATTTTTGTCAAGCCTCTGTGAAAAGCCTTAAACTCTGGATGTCTTACCTTTTCTTTTTATTTCTTGGAGACCTGTTAATTCTGTAAAAGCAACTTAACTGTGGAAAGAAAATGAAATATAATTAATCTTTGAGCCCTGTAAATTGATCTCAACGCCAGATTAGGATATCCATTTCAGAATTACCTATCAAAAGTGAAACAATATAAGGAACTGCAATTATGGGCATTGTAATATGGTGTTCATTGTTCCAAGGAGAAATTAATTATCCTTCTGCAAAAACAAAATACAAAACCCAAGTCTTAGACGTTTGCAAAATATTGAAAAATAAAAGTTCTGAAAATTATACTACTCCTTGACTGGAAGAAGTATGAAGAAAGGAATGAGGTAAATGTTAGATATTTTGAGTGCAGTGGTGGTTACATGGGTCATCGGTGTGTAAATTTATCAAAGTTCCCTGAATTCTATCCTTAAGGTCTATATGCATGCATCCACCTTTAATAAAACTGTTCTACAAGAAAAATATCAACTTAAAAATACCAAATACTAAAAAAAAAACCTTCCATCACTTCCCCTAATGAAAATCCAAAAACCTAGTTCATATCTGTGTCCAACTCTCTTACCATTCTCCTACTTAAAACATAAGACCAAATCAAATTAAGAAACCAGTTTTAAAATAATACAATGAATAAAAATGCCAAAAGCTAAAATTCAAAACCCAGTTTTTAAAATAAATCCAAACATGATTACTATTTGGATGCAATCTTAAATTCTGCATATTCCAAACACAGTACCCAATTTCATGACTCCAATATAATTAAGGCAAATATTACAATATCCCTAAAATCAAAAATCTCAACACTACTTATTTGATATACCTAAAACAATAACTATTAAAATTCATCTCAAGCAAGACAGAAAATGTTGGGATAACAATAGATTCTAATTATGCCGATATCTTTATTCCACTTCAAACAACTATCCTGCGCTCTACTGAAGAAACCTAAATAACAATGTAGACAAGAATGTAATAAAAAATTCAATTATTTAGGGGATTACCAGTGTTAAGCACTGAGAAATCTCAATTTAGTATTTTTTTAAGGAAACTTGGCATCTAACACCTTCATGAAAAACCAAACTAACAATATTTAATGCAGTCTTACCAAATGTTTTTAAGATCTGCCAAACTAATAATTATAGTTAACATGTTTTTAATGTGCAAATAAATTTGCTTTAGTCCATTACTTACACTTAAGTAACACTGTTCCACAAAATGGGGTCTGAAGACATATTCCCTGAGATCTGAAAAGGTTTCCTTTAGAAAAGATCCACAGATTAAATTTTTTAAACTACAAGCTGACCTAGGAAACCTACCAAGGAATTACCTGGCAGACACTACATAAATTAATCTACAAGTAAGCAAAATTAGAGACACTGCAAAATAATTATGTCAAATTTTAAAAATCTCTAAGATATCCTCCCCAACTTAAAAACTATCTTAAGTAATTTAACTAAAACTATCAACTAATTTCCTGAACATAAATCTCATGAATTCCACTTCAAACACATTAAGTTTGTTCTAATTTGCCACGGTTAAATATAACTAATGCTTAAACTTCTTTGTCCTTGCAATAGTACTGTATCACTTATCTTTCTACAATAACATTTGGAGACCACCTCTAAGAGACCAACTCTCAGAATGAGTACTTTGCCTGTACTTCCAATGCTATTTTCTTTAAACAAAATATCCATAAATTCTAACACATTAGACTGCACAAAAAGTAAAGCACACAAATTACTGTGCCTTTAATTTTTTTCTAGTTATGAATGCAAAAGTATTTTTGATTCGGAGTTGCCCTAAGGACACAGTGATATTAGAACTTCTATAAAAAGGAAGTGGATCTCGAAAAGCTCATTTAAGGGTAAGCACATTTTAAATAACTTTGCTGATTTTTATCCAGTGGTTCATCCCTCTTAATCACCATATTAACCAAACAGTATGAAATGTGCATCTTCTAATCAAGACTGAGCAAAGCAGGTGAGACTGAATTTATGAAGTATTATCTCAGATCCATTTGATTTTAACTAGCAAATAAAGTCATTTTCCAGACACGGTCAGGGGGAGAAAATTCTTTTACTCTTTGCCTGCAACTACTTGTTAAAACCCAAAGTTATGATGAAGCACATTCGAATGCTAAACGTGAACTTTCTCTTCGGAAAATAATATACCCCAGTCCACAATTATTCCTTCTGATGATCTGCCTTTTATCATGTAGATGGTTAAAATTAAAATCAAAGGCATGACCACACAGAGCCATTGTCTCCAGAAGGAACTGTAAATGAAGACGAATCCACACAGCACAGGACTTTCCACAACATCCATCATCGTCAAACGGGAATCATCCGAAGGCTTTGATTCTACATCCCAGAGCCTTTGTGTCCACATTCCCAGGGGTCAGAGCTTCTTTCTTTTGCTCCAGGCCAGGTTGCTACGTGGGATCCGATGCTGTCGCCAGACCTTCAGCCCAAAGCAGCCTTCAAATTAACCAGGACCGCCCAAACCTCCGTGCGTTTCCGTTATGCTGTCCCAAGGGCAAACATTCCACCCTAACCGGCCACAGGATGAACTGGCCCCACAGCTAACTGAAACGCTTTTGCCTCGCTCACGCCCAAGAAGCAGGGCCTTCAAAGCTTTTTCTGCCACCACTAACTATGATGACATAGCAAAGAAAAAAATACCTATGAAATCCTTCGAGATCTTCGCTGTCAAGATCACGGGGAAGCGCGCACACACCACCACATGGAGGCTGACGGGAGAGGGAGAGTCGGTGTTTAGCAAGAAAAGAGGGTACCCTGACACCAGAAGCTACTGCTGGATGCTGGCGCGGCCGGCGGCCCCGCCTGTCCCTGTTCTTCGGTCCCCGTCACCAACCTCTCCCCACCCCGACGCCCCAAGGGTAACTGCTTCGCACTTGGCAGTAAACACACACCACTGCTGCCGAGTCGGACACGCGAGGCCGGGGCTGGGGCACTCCTCCTCGCAGCAGCCTCCCTAGAACAGGCTGAGACCTCAGTGAGCCTAGAAGAAGATGGCGCCCACTCTCCCCTCCCGTCGGGACAAACGGACGTACAGTTTGTCTGCCCATGCGCTCTCCAGGCGTAACCCACTACCCCAGCGCCTGGGCCGCGCCTGCGCACGCGCCCTGCTCACCGCTTCCCGTTGTTAGGGGAAAGGAGGCGGCGCCCTGGGGTAGCGGAGCTTCCGCGCATGCCCAGCTCCTTTCCAATCCAGGATCCTGGGCGGGGAGCTGGAGAAATTCAGAGACAAAGTTAGGAGTCAACTGGTGGTTGTAGATGAAAACCTGTCGTAAATAACTGTTGAGATACACCCAGCAAAAGTTCGAATTTATCACCAGTTAAGGAAAGAGTCGCAAAAGGAAGAGTTGGTGATTTGTCTTTTAGTGCTGCAGTTACCACAGGGGTGAGCATCTTCTGAAAGGCTCTTGAAAACCCTAAAAGGCCACAGTGTTAATTTTACTGCCTCAAAAGCTCACCAGGTACAATGCCAACACCTGGGGTCTTAATAAGTCCATGCTTAATCAGTCTTATACACATTAATAACCCTGTGAAGTGCCTGTATAAGTTAGTTGTTCCTTCTAGATCTTTGAAACGAGAATAGATAAATCAGTCATGAAATTTGAGAAATGAAAAATATAATTATAGGCATGGCCTGTGAAGCTTGCTTCTTAATAGCTGGTGATTGACCTTGTGTTTGTTTTTATTATTTGAAAATAACAAAGCAGCCCATCACGTTTTATAACTACATTATGCATTTATTTGTGGATTCAAAGCTCACTAAGGAAGCAGAAACTACATTTTAAAGACATTGTTATAGATGAAAGAAAAATGGGTTTTGTATAATATCAGAGACTGTTATAGGTACTATGAGAGAAGGACGTGGCAACCCACTCCCAAGGCAATCCCAAAACAGCCACTGAAAACCCTATGAGGGTTGCTATGAGTCGGACTCGGCTCGACGGCACCTAACAACAACAACAACATTATAGGTACTAGTGACTTGTTTCAGATGTCAAGTTGATCTATACAGAAGCAGAGGCTGTTGCATTGGAAAGCTAGATTCCTTGACTATCATTTACCTTGATTATCTAGGCTTTGGTCTTGGCCTTGCAGGATTGGGAACCTGAACCTAAAATCTAATGTTGAGGGTTGACTATGTACCAGGCCTTTGTGCATTATCTCATTTTACTCTTAGGAATGCATTCAGAGATTATTGTTGTTGTTACATACTATTATTTACTATTTTATGGGCAAAAGAAATGGAGGCACAGAGGATTACATAGTTTACCCAAGGCCACATAGATAGTGTAAGATAAAGCCAGGAATTGAACAGGACTTTGTGATGCACACTTGTAATCCCAGCAACTAAGAAGGCTGAGGCAGGAAGATCACAAGTTCAAGGCCACAAGCACACTATACGGTTTAGCGAGACCTCATCTCAAAATAAAAAATAAAGAGGGGCCTGAGAGTGCAGCTCAGTGGTAGATCACTTGTCTAGCATGCACAAGGCCCTGGGCTCAACCCCCAGGTACTGAAAAAAAAAAATCCAGGGGTTGAACCCTTGTGGTTTGCTTTCAGGCACCACTACTCTGTGTTACATAGGGAGAAGATTCTGAACTCTAAGGTAGATTCCCTTAAAGAAAATATGCATAAGAAATATTTCAGAATGTGAATATTGTCAATATTCATTTCCAAGAAGAAATAGTAGCAAAGCAAACTTGAATCAATTCTGGCTGATCAGCACTTTCCTGATCTGTATATGCTTTGTACATGAAGTCAGATTGTCAGAGGTGTTTGCTGAGCATGAAAATAGAAGATAAATAATGCCTAATCTCAAAAAGTGATTCTCCTAGATTAAAAAAAAAAAAAAAAAGGCATGAAAGTAGAAGAAGCCAGGTGCCATGGCACATGCCTTTAATCCCAGCAACTCAGGAGGCAGAGGCAGGAGGATCCCAAGTTCGAGACCAGAGGCAGTGAGTGTAATTTAGCGAGGCCATGTCTCAAAAGTAAAAAGTAAAAAAATGGGCTGGGCGTGCAGCTCAGTGTTTCTGCACTTGCAAAGCATGCCAGTATGAGGCCCTGGGTTCAACCCCAAGTACTGAAAAAAAAAGAAGGAAACTAGAAGAGAGACCATTACAGAAGAAGAGGACCAGTGGGAGTGAGGAAAGGAGATGAGAGGGAAATGGAGAGGGGGCGAGAGTAAACCTAAGTTAACCCTATCTGTAGGCACTTTCACTCCTCTTAACAAAAATGACAGCTATCATTTAATGAGAATTTATTATAGGATTCACCTAAGCCAAGTATAAGTATGCTCAGCTCAGGCTCTCTTCTGACCAGGCTTGACAGGCATTGCCAGCCTTCCACAGTCTCCTTCATTTTTTTGCCTGACCATCCATCCCCCTTCTATTCATACAGACTTTCTCCAAACTGGACACTATAATGCATGTTGGCCTCCTGCTTTTCTCAAATGGTCACACTATTATAATAAAAAAAATAAATAAAAAGGAAATCCAGGTCAAAGTAATTTGGGTATTACCACCCGGTATTCCGGTTATCATTTCCTCATGTCTTTAGTGTGTCAGCATAAAAACCTAATAATTTTTGAAAACAGAGAAAAATGAAGTTTCTGGAACAGCACAACATAGACCTTGAAATGTAGTGACCACACTGAGCTATGGCCATTCTGTGGCTCTGCCTGAACAGTCTTCCCAGGTGTTTTGACACACTGCAGCACAACTGACCCTCTTGAATGATTTTGGGATTGGTTTTCAGCTGCCTTTTCTAGCTTTTCAACATCCACAAGAAAAGCTTTTCCTCACTTTATCTCAGAGTCCCTTTAGAAATTTCCATATACTTTTTCTCTAAAGTATAAATGTGGTCATATTATTCCCTAGCTTAAAATGTTAAGCTTAAATCAATAGTAAACAAATATAGGCATTCAAAAGCCTTCACTTTTATTCCTTCCTACCTTTCCAGCCTCAGCTCCTGTCATTGGCCGTGTATCAAACAGGGCAGGAACACTGAAGTACATTTCACTCCCTGGTGTGCCTGCCCTCTCATGCCTCTGGGTCTTTCAAGCTAGTCCCTCCTCCTGCCCTGTCCTATATCTTTTCACAGATCTTCCAGTTCTTCCCTTCTCAATTAGAGCAGTTACCCCTAAACATTTTAATGTTTTACTTCTATGTCTGTTTCTTTATTATGCTGTAAGGATCCTGAAGGAAAACATCCTTCTTCCTGACAATTATCTGTCTCATAGGAGTGCCGAATAAATGTCTCAAAAATAATTGAACTCCCCACCAAAGATGAGCTACATTCTGAATTCTCAGATAGGCTGTGTTTCCTGGTGATTATGCCTCTCCTAATTTAGTTTGAGGGCTGGGATTAAGCTCAGTGGCTGGGGCACCGCTCTGCAGTGTCTGAGGTCCCAGGTTTCAGTCACAGCACCACAAAAATGGAAGAAGGACGTGGCAATCCACTCCCAAGGCAACCTGAAACGATCAGCCATTGAAAACCCTATGAGGGTCACTATGAGGTGGACACAACTCGACAGCACCTAACAACAAAAACAACAATTTAGTTTGAAAATTCAACGTACAGTAGCCTTTGCAACAGCCACACCTTTCTCATTCCAACCTCTATATCAAGCATTATAGCTCCACATCCATATCTGCTGGTAGTCTCTGTCTTAGTGGACAACCAGGCTACTCTCATCTTTCAAAACTGTTCACCTTTACCCTAGGACTTTCCTACTTCACCTTCTATCTGCTCCCACTCCAACATGATTAAGTCTTGCCGGCAAGATCTAGACATATAGCCATTTTTTCATCTCCAAATGATTTCCTTTCCAACTACCCACTATGTAGTTTCAAAACATTTCCTTGGGATTTACTCAGAAAAATGATCTTGCTCTCCAATCTGAGATTTATCTATGGCTTCTCTCATCTCTCTTCTTTTTTTCAGCCTCTGAGAAAGAATTATTCTTCCCCTGAGAAAGTCCTCTTCCCATTCTTCCATCTCAGTCCTTGATCCCTTCCTGCTCAAAAGAAAATGAGTATTTCTTTATTTTGAAATTTTCCTGAATTGATTATTTTCTCTCCACTTACAGATATGTTGCCCTTATCCTTAAAAAAAAATTTTTAAACGCTTCTGGTCCATTACTTCTTTTGCCTTCCTTTCAATGACAAATTCCTCAAAATACTTTTTATCTGGTACCTATTCTTTCTCACTATTGCTCTGTGGATTTCTTCTACTCAAATCACTATAATAATACTGCATTCCAGAAGGTAAGTAATGATCATCCAATTGGCAAATCCAAAGATTTTTTCTGTATTTCAGCTTCCATTGACCTTTCTGCAGCATTCATACTGTTAGCAGGCACAGAATTGTGGTTAAGTAGTTCCTACAGGTAAACTGACAGGATTCAAATTTTGTTTCTGCAAATTGAAAGCTGAATATTTAAGTACTTTTCTTTAAAAAAAACTCTTAATTTTTGCTTCCATTTAATCTTCTACAGCTAATTAAATGGAAACAAACCCTTCTAAAACTTAAGTTTTCTAAAATAGGGATAATACCTCCACAAAAAGTTGCTATGAAGCATTAAGACTTAGGCTGTCAAGTGCCTAGCACAGTGTAGAGTGTGAGACACAAAGAAAATTGTCATGAATGAGAGCTCTTTTTATTGTTCTAATTACACAGTACACAATAAGTAAATATTGCCCTAATCCCTTCTGTAGATCATATAATAGTATGTATTTCATCAAAGATGAGTTAAAATTCACTCATAGGCAAATTTTACAGATTAATCTCAATGATTCTGACCATATATTTTCTTAGTCTTCATTAACATTTTTACCTTCACATATTTTCTTTAAAATGTATCCATATAAGTGATTCCCACTTTAATTTTTATTCCAACACACAATAATTACTAAAAGGCAATTTTAGAATTTCTTTTTCAAGAAAAGCTTTCAGAACATACATCTCTATGTCATAGATAATAGTCGTGGGGTGAATGCTGGTCTATTGAGGAATGCCTAATGTTAGCTCAAAGTTATTTAACTTCCTTAGCTACCCTTTCCACATGTCTTGAGAATATATATACATCTTTAATAGGGACAAATCATCATCATGATTACAAAACTGGCACTTTTTTTTTATTTTTGAGAAAGCAAAATGTCACTTTGAGTTACTACAGATAAACAAGGTAGCTTAAAAATATACCAGGTGCACTAGGCGCAGTGGCTCACATCTGTAATTCCAGAGACTCAGGAGGTTGGGGCAGGAGGATCACAACTTTAAGGCCAGAGGCAGCCTGTGTAATTCAGCAAGAGCCTGTCTCAAAATAAAAAGTATAAAATAGGCTGAGGTGCAGCCCAGTAGTTGAGTACTTGCGAAGCATGTGTAAGACACTAGGTACAACCTCCAGTATTGCAAACAACAACAAAACAAACAAAAACCATAGAGTAATTATACTGGAGAGGAAAGGAGAAGGAGACAAAATACAGCAGTTGTACAAACAAAATACAGCAAAATAGAAGTCGGATTTAAATATTAAGAAATAAAGCTTACTTTTAGGACCCATAAGCTGGCTGTGAGGATAATTCCAAAATATTTGGGGGCTAACAGACTCCAAAAGTGTCTACTTTGAAAGACAACATTCCTGTGTGTATAAATTTGATTTAAAAACAACTAGGATGATCTCATTTTGTATACGATTTTTTTTAAATGCCCAAAATAAGAAAGGGAGAAAAACGAAGGTCTAGCAGGAAAGGTGTGTTTTTCCCTCTTTGTTTCTCAGTTGTTGAGCCGTAGTAAGATTTCAGCATTGCATATTATAAATCAATGGGTTTTTGCTTGTTCGTTTGTTTTTGCGGTACTGGGGATCAAACCAAGGGCCTGTCTGATGCTAGGCAGGCACTCTACAGACAAGCAACACCCTGGGCCCTCAGTAGTTTTTTGAAAATTATCAAAATACACTCCGTGTCTCCTTTGTCGCAAAAATTCCATAGGCTGGATAAATCCTAATGTAAATATCACTTAACAGTTCTATGAAACAGTACTTTTATGTGATACAATTGGATATTTTCTATGTAGATTTGAACACATGTTCCCTCCCTCTTAAAGTGATTTCACATCATATTAAAGGATTGCAGAGTTTGAAATGTACGGTTTTTAATTTTTTTTTTGCTGGGTGGTTGACCCCAGGGCCTCTTGTATGCTAGGCAAGTGCTCCTCCACCACTGAGCCGCACCCTCAGCCTTTTTTTTTTTTTTTTTTTTGACAGGTATTCGCCAAACTGCACAGGTTGCCTCTGGCCTCCAGCAGGGGATCCTCCAAGCTCAGCTTCCAGAGTCGTCGGTATTACAGGAGTGCGGCCCGGCGCCCGGCGAAATGCACATTTTAAATAGTGGCCTGACTCCAAGGTTATTCCGTCTTTTACGCATCCTTCCCACACTAGCCACCTTCCAGGGATTTGGCAACGTAGCAACAGAGCCTTCCAACCAAGACTTCGGAACCTGGGTTGTCCAATCAACAAAGCGAAATCGCCGCGGAGGCTGATGGGGAGGTGGAGAGTGCGCTGTAGCGGGTGTCGTTACTATGGAGACGCGCGGTCGGGGCTGGGGTGGCAATGGCGGTTCGGTCCACCTTATCCACCGGAGTTGTGACTGCTTTCCTCTTGTCGGTGTTCTGCGGTGTCTTACAGGCCCAGCAGACCTTCTCCCTCCCTTTCCGGCAGCCAGAGACGTGCGACCAGGACCAGTACTTCGATATCTCTGCGCTCACCTGCGTCCCGTGTGGAGCCCACCAGAAGCAGGGTGCCCAAGGTGAGACCGTTCAGGGTAGACCCTGACAAAAGTAACATCCCTTCCTTGGTGCGGTCCCTAATCTCGTTTGTAGGAGGAAAGTTTCAGAAAACGTAACCTTCGACGCCTCAGGAAAGGGTTTCCTTGGAAGATTGCAGTTTGCACAATAATGAGGTTGGGGAACCCTGAGCCACCACCCGGTTGTCCACCGCCAGTAATTCATTTCTCGGTGTCAGTCCTCCATTTCTTGTGGGTAGGGAGAATCTTTAGGGCAATATCTATAAAGCCGCTTACTAAAGGCAGAACAGAAATAGTAGAGAAGTAATCTGAGGTGAAGAGGTAGGTGCAGGTGACTGGAAAGACTAGGGAGGAAATGCGAATTGGCATTTATAAGTTTTGATAGCCTTTTATTTTGCTTTTCAAATTTCAGAAATTTAGAGCTGAAAGGAGCCTTAACTATGATCAGGTGGAGTCTTTTCTTTGTGCACATAATGAAACTGAAGACAAGAATAGGTTGTAACATCTATGTCACCTAAATTGGGAACTGAGAGAATCCATATCTTTTCCTCTATCTCATCCTGTATATTTCCAGTATACAATTTGGTCTCTAACTTTGTACATCTCAGAACTTACCCTTTTTATTATTGAACATTACTAATTGCTCTTAAAATATTTTTAGATTAAGCTTGTTTTTCGTCTAAAATGTGTATGATTTAGTCCTTGTTCTCAGTGAAGCTGCTCAGAATAAATCTTTTCTCATATTAAACCCTAAGATGTTTTCAACCTCAATGAAGTCACCTATATTAACTTTTTGCCACCTTCAGATTTGATACATCCTCATTTAAGTCCTTGAACAACATAAATCAGGCTGCTCAGGTAAGGAAGTATGAATGAGAAAACATTTCAGGCTCAAAAATGTAAGGTATTAGTTTCATAATTATGAATCTAGATATTGTATGCCTTGTATTAGATGGGCTCATGTGGATACTGTTTCCACTTGATGGCTCCTTTACCTGTCTTGCAAGTTAAATAGTAATTTGTAACAGTCACTCTTTCCAAACACAGGGAAACAGTCATTTATTTGAATGCAGGTAACTTTCCCAATAAGCTTTTAGCAAATTAAATTTTAATTCCTCAAATATATGTATATGGCTTAGTGACACAGAAGTGTAAAAGTTCCTGCTGCAGTCAGTTTTTGAATAGTTCAATAGTTTAATCATTTAATTGCGATTAAAATAGTGGCAACACAGTATCAGCTGTGTGCCAGGTACATTTCAAAGTTTTTTACATTTACAATGAACTCAGTACTCATACTAACCCTATGAAATAGTTACTGTTATTTTCTACATTTTATCAAATGAGAAGCCAAGGCACAGGGAAGCTCAGTGACGCATTCAATGTCAAACAGCTAAGTAGGAGAACTAAGATTAGAATCCCAATGAATATATTTCTGGATTTGACCTCAGGTGGTACTGGCTGTCAAGTTTTGCTATTAAACACTATGTAGTACTATGTCTCAAGATCTTAAGAATTATTAAAAGTTTCCCTATCTTGGAGTTTTATTTTTACTTACCAAGGAAAAAATTTTTTTGTTTTTGTTTTTGTTTTAGGAACTTCATGTGTGTGTCTACCAGGATATCAGATGATCTCTAATAATGGAGGACCTGCCATTATTTGTAAAAAGTGCCCAGAAAACATGGTATGAAGAACTTATTTTAAAATAACTTTTCCGTGAAAAGTAATGAATATCTTCACGAGCATTGAAATTATTTAGCTAACATTATACTTATAAGTGCTTGCAGCTGTACCACTATGGTGTCAGATCTCAGAAGCTAAGCAGGGTTGGGCCTCATTAGTCCTTGGATGGAAGACCACCTGGGAATACCAGAAGATGTAGGCTGGGAAAAGGACTCTGCAACCCACTCCAAAAAAACAATCAGCCGTTGAAAACCCTATGTGTAGCAGAGAAGCACTAAGAATACTGTTTCACGTGTTATACATAGGGTCTCTATGAGTTGAACACCAACTCAATGGCATCTAACAACAACAGCAACATACTTATCAGCATAAATTTTGGGACATGAATGAAATTTTATCAAAACTTGGAAAAATCAGATTTTTTTTAGTGTTTAAGTCTGAAATTCAAAAACCCTACAAACCTGTGAAGATTTGTATTTCTATTTTTCCTCCTAGACTAACTCAGTTATAAAGAAAAGTAGATGAATGATGCATATATAGAACAACTGAGAATATATACTGTGTGTCCTTTGAATGATACAGACTGAATCCTTGTCTTAGACCTACTGTATCAACAGTTTTACATAACGATTTATGTTTGTAATGATATATAAGGTGTGACAAGTTCATATAATGCAAACTGCATCAATAAATAGTTTATGTCTTACTGTTTTGTGAATCAGCTCATATAATAATTTTAGAAAAGTAGTAAATTAATAGTTGCAATGTAGGATAATTCTCAATTGCCAAAAATGTATTTTCCAATCATTTTGGATTATTAGGCATCTCTGTGTGACAGTTCTGATTTTTATCATAATGTTTCTTCTCATTCTCATATTTAAAAAATTGAATCTGGTAATTTAATATAAAATTACTAATTGTGAGTTTAAAGCTATTTATTATATCTAGATCTGATTATCATTTTGATATTTTATATTTTTGGAAATATTGGCACTAGCTGAATTAGTGATGATAAAAAGCTGCTAATAGTCTGGTCGTGGTGGCACACACATGAAATCCCGGTGCTCAGGAAGCTAAGACAGAAGGATGACCCAGTTTGAGGCCAGCCTTGGCTACAGAGTGAAGTCTTGTCTCCAAAAAGAAAAAAATCTGCTAATAAGAAATGGTGCCAGAACAAGTTTATTGCTTAGTGACATTGTTTAAGCTGTTGTAATTTTTAAATTCCTACGTGTCTGTCAGCTTGTCATGCTGTGGAGGCTTGCTGTTGCTGTGATACTGAAAGCTATGCCATCAGTATCTCCCATACCAGCAGGACCCATGGTGGACAGGTTCAGCTAAGTTTCCAGACTGACACACTAAGGAGAAGCCCACTCCCAAAACAATTAGCCATTGAAAACCCTACAAATAGCAGAAAAGCACTGTCAGATATAGTGCCAGAAACTGAGCCCCCCAGGCTGGAAGGCATTCAAGAAATGACTGGGAAAGAGTTACCTCCTCAAAGTAGAGTCAGTCTTACAGGAGTGGAATAAAACCCCTTGGGACCAACTTTTGTTGATGTGGTACAACTCAAAATGAGAAGAAACATAATGGATGTAACAATGGGTTCAAACAAAAAAATCTTGTGCATGGCACAGTGTTGAATAATGTTTTGTTCTGTCGTACATAGTGTTGCTACAACTCCAAAGCATGTAACAACAGTTTTTAAACAATGCTGTATAAGTGTGTTGTCAAATATATTAACATTTCTTGATAAGTCTACTCTTTTTAACCAAAATTTAAAATTTTTACCATTGCTGTTTATTAAGTTACATCCATATTTGTAATTATTGTTTTACTCTACGATTTTTGTAAACCATACAATATAATAGGTTCAATTTTTAACAATGTCACACTTTACCAAAAACCTTTACTATACAAATTATTAATGGATAAAAGGAAATATTTTCACAAGTCAGTTTTAGCAACTTTAGGTATAATTTATATACCATAAAATTCACCCATTTTGAATTATAACATATTTAAAAGCTTATGTACTTGAATTTTCAAATTGTTGTTATTAGGTGCCGTTGAGTTGTGTCCGACTCATAGCAACCCTCATAGGGTTTTCAATGGCTGATTGTTTGGGGATTGCCTTGGGAGTGGATTACCAGATCCTTCACCCATTTTTTTTGTTTTGCTGGGAATCAAACCCGGGACCTCAGAGACTGCAGAGTGGCGCTCTACCAACTGAGCTAAATCCCAGCCCCTTTTTTAAATTAGTAAATTATTTTAAAACAAAGAAAACTAAACTTTTAATTGGCTCTCTATTGATTAAATCCTGTTGAGTTTTGTTGTGTTTAATATTTATAAATGGAAAAATTGACAAAATTAATATTGAACTTAAGTGATCAATTAAGAGTTAATTAAGGAGAAAATTTTATTTTATTTTTATTTTATTTTATTTAGAAAGGTGTTACCAAAGATGGCTGGAACTGTATTTCTTGCCCTGTTGGCTTAACTGCAGAAGGAAAATGCCATTGTCCTGCTGGTCATATTTTAGGTAAGAATTACTTCTTTATAAAATAGTGATGAAGTTTTATTTATGTTTGTTTTGTAAAGGACATTCATTCAAATAGCTTGGTGATTAATTTATAGTATTTTTAAAAGTTATTTTAATGCAGAATTTGATGATATTAAGACATTAGCAAGGGAGAAGGATATGGAAATCCACTCCCAAAGCAATCCCAAAACAGCCAGCCACTGAAAATTCTCTGAGGGTCGCTATGAGTCGGATCTGACTTGACAGCACCTAACAACAACAACAAAGACATTAGCAGGCACTAAGAAGAAAACAAAATGTCTTGTTTGATTTTTTTTTTAATTCTTACTAATAGAGAATCAGATGGATACTTAACATAATATATCTTTATCTCAACCTAAAAATCAATATGATACTTAATAAGGAAAAATAGTAAGCTTTCCTATTAATGTCAGGGCCTGGAAAAGGATGGAAACTATTGCATTAAGAGAAAAAAATAATTATTGGAAAGAAAAGGGTAAAAAGAAATCATTACCTGTAATGAATTGATTGTATGTTTAGAAAACCCAAAAATATCACTAAAAATTATTACAAACAGTACAGTTCCTGTAGACAAAATTAATTTCCAAAAGTGGTTGTTGTTGTTAGGTACCGTCAAGTCAGTATTTGACTCATAGCGATCCTCTGTACAACAGGGGAAACACTATTGTCAGTGCTTCTCTGCTGTTCATAGGGTTTTCAGTGGCAGATTGATTTTTGGGAGGGGGTTGCCAGGTCCTTCTCCCAAGCCTACAGCTTCTGGTTTTCCCGGGCGGTCTCCCATCCAGGTACTAACCAGGCCGACCCTGCTTAGCTTCCAAGATCTGACGGGATCGGATGTCACAGGGCTATGGCTACAGGCCCAAAAGTGGTAGCCTTCCTATATAAATATCACAATTAATTAGAAAATGTCATGGAAGAAAAGATCTCGTTTACAGAAGCATCAAAATAAAATATACTTAGGCATAAACTTTAAAAGAAATATACCAGATAAATTAATTAAAGAAATCTTTGAATGCAACTTAAGGACATGGAAGCCGACTTTAATAATACATTCTTTGTATTTGGATGGGAAGATTAAATACTATAACACTGTCAGCTCTCCCACTAGTATATACATTAAAAAGAGTTTAGCTCAGTTGGTAGAATGCTGCTCTACACTCTCTGAGGCCCTGAGTTTGATCCCCAGCACTGCAAAAATGGGAAAAGGACCTGGCAGCCCACTCCTGAAACAATCAGCCATTGAAAGCCCTATGAAGAGCAGAGAAATACTGACATAATGCTGGGCCTGGCACAGTGTGGGGTAGTGTTTCATTCTGTTGTACACAGGGTCCCTATGAGTTGGACCCGACTCTACAGCACCTAAAAACAACAACAATTCTACCAGGATTTGTTTGTTTAAGGGAATACACAGATTCTTAAGTTTATTAGAGAATATATATGAAAAGCCAAGAAAATTCTAAAGGAAAGGGAAAACTACCTACCTCATCAGATATTATCTTTATTTTTTGACTACAGTAATAATATGTATGGCTGGCATATGAGGACACATAGTGATTGATGAAACTTAAAACAGAATCATTGGTCCAATGTATTTGGGAATTTGGCATGTTAAAGAGTGTCAGTAGGAATTAGACTGATTAATATAAATGCTACTGGGAAAACCAAGAAAACACTGAATTGGGTTTCTATTTTATTCCTTAAAGAAAATTAAATTCTGAATGAATCCTGTATTTATTAAATATGAATCTATTATTGTTGTTGTTGTTAGGTGCCATTGAGTCACATCTGACTTATAGCGACCCTATGTATAATAGAACGAAACACCCCCCAGCACTGTGCCATGCCAAGGACTATGTCAGTGCTTCTGTATTAATCATGGGGTTTTCAATGGCAGATTGTTTCCGGATGTTTTCAGGAGTAGGTTGCCAAGTCCTTCTTCCATTTTTGCAGTGCTGGAGATTGACCCAATGGCTGGGGATTGAACCCAGGGCATCTGAGTACAAGCAGCACTCTGCCAACTGAGCTGAACCACAGCCCAGTGAATCTATTCAAATTCTTAAAGAAAGTGTAAGATAAACTTGTATAGTCTTTATGTGTAATAGGCCTAAGTATGATTTTTTAAAAAGCTCCAAAACCATAGAAGGAAAGATTGCTAAATTTGAATACATAAAAGTTTAAAAATGCCATAAAAACCAAAATACCAAAACCAAACAGCAAACTAAAGAAAACTCCATAATACATATAATAGAGCTCTAAGATTTTTCAATATATGTAAGGCTTCTACAATTAATAAAAGTAAAGATGTATATACAATTTTAAAAATAACCAAAAGTCATGAATAGAAGTACTTGGAATTTGGACCCAGGGCCTCATATATAATTTGCAAGTGCTCTACCACTAGGCTGCACTCCTAGGCTATTTTTTATTCTTTATTTTGAGTCATGGTCTTGCTAGTTATGCAGGCTGCCTCTGGCCTCTAACTTGCAATCATTCTGTCTCCACCTCTGGAGTTACTAAGAAGATAAATGTGTGCCACCACACCCGGCTTTAATTTTCCTTTAAAATCCTTTTGTACCTTTTATTTTTATGCTTTATGTATTACCTACTCAAAAATTAATTTTTAGTGGGACAAAAATCCCTGAAGTCAAGTTATTTAAAATCTAGTTTGGAAGCAAGACATGCAAATGAAAAAATAATTTGTATAAGATAGCAATAAAATATTTTCTCAAGGGGCACATGTGAAAATTTCAAATGAGCACTGTAGATGTGAAATGCTCTGGAAGCAAGGACTCACCTCAATAGTTATTTGGGAAGATTGCCATGAGGAGTCAATCAGTGTAATAGTTGAACTTTGAAGGATTAGTGGAATTTTAAAAGGTAGCATTTCTTGCAGCCATACCACCATGGCATCCAATCCAGTCAGATCTCAGAAGCTAAGCAGGGTCAGGCCTGATTAGTACTTGGATGGGAGATCGCCTAGGAACACCAGGTGCTGTAAGCTTAGAAGAAAGACCCAGCAACCCAGTCCCAAGAAACAATCTGCCATTGAAAACCGTATGAATTGTTTTCACTCGTATGTGAGTGCTGAATCAAACTTAAAAGAAGGAAAAAATCATATGCATAAATTGGAATATAAGAAGAAGCTCATGTAAACTTAGCATAGAAGGGACAATTTAAGTAGTGGAAAGGAGGAAGGAGGGATCTAGCAAAAGAAAGCAATGATGGGAGAAGACAGGAGGGGGAGGAGGGCCAGTAAGGAGTGAGGAAGAAGAAAGAGGTCAACCTCAAAGTAAACCCCAACTTTAATAGTTTGGGAAATAATACCAATAATACCAAAGGATGGCAATAATGCAAATGAACTAGATTACTCATGTCATACTGCTGAGAATGTAAAAAGATCAATCACTATAGAAAAAAGTTTGGACTTAATCAAAATCGGTATGCATGTGTATAGATAAATATTCCCACAAAAAGACATACAAGTAGAAAAGAGGCCATTGGTGGGGGGGTGGGAGATGGGGAAGGAGGGGCACAAGAGGGTCAGGGGGAAGTTATGTGAGCAGTGTACAATGAAAGGCATATATGGAAATGTCACGATGAAATACATGTCAGAATGAAGCCCATTAAATGTACATTTAAAATTTCCAATAAAAAAGAAAGACCACTTGGATCTGCATAAACAAAAAAAAGAAAACCCTATAAATAGCAGAGAAGCACTAACAATAGTGTTTCACCTGTTGTAGGTAGGGTTGCTATGAGTTGGATATTGACTCGATAGAACCTAACAACAATAACAAAAGGTAGCAAGAGCAAGGCACAATGGTACATGCTTACAATCCCAGCACTCAGGAGGCTGAGGCAGGAGGAAAGTTGCAAGAAAGAGTAGAACATTCTAGGCAGAAAGACCAGTATAAACTAGGGTATTAATTACACATATGAGTGTATGTGTAAAGGGATTATGACAATAGCAGTTTGCTGAGTTTTAAGTGCACTGGTCTAGATTGTGGATGGCCTTGAACAGTAGAATATTCTATAGGCAAAGGCATTTCATTGAAAGTTTTGAGCAGGGGGGTGATTAAGATTAACCTAGATGCCATCTGTTGCATTTATTCATTCAACATCTATTAACTAAACTCCTGTTATATGTAGTCATTGTCTAGGGGCAGTAGGGATAAAGCAGTGAACAGAATACTCTAGAATCCCTGCCCTAATGGAGTTTTTATTTAAGGAATGAAAGGCCAGAAGTAGAGTGGTCAAGAGGCTCCTGCAATACTCTAGGCATAGGGATAAAAGGGTCCCAACCGGAGTTAGGATAAAATTATGCATAAAGTAGTACATGCTTGAAACATTAAAAGGATGGTAGTGGACTTAAGTGAATGAGAAAACATAAAGATAGGGAAATGGAAAAATAAAAAATATCTCTGGGATTTCTATGTGAGGATGAAGGAGATGATACTTCATAGATTCAAGTGCTGTGGAAACGGCAGTGAAGACTGAGTTACTTAGACTATTGACATTCAGGAATCGCTGGTGCTGAAGTTATAGTTTCAGTGAGTTGCTGAGAATCAAGGCTAGATGCCAGGGGATTTGGAAGAAAGGGTAGGGAGGCAGCAGATCAATTTTACCTTAGCCCTCAGACTTGTGAATAACCAAGCCCTTACCTGCAATGGCTTGATAAACACAGTACATTTAAAAGTAAATTCATACTTTAATTACCCACTGATTTTTAGTAGCTTTATTAACACTGTAGCCTTTGTTTAAAAAATTAACTTGATTTCCCTAGTTTGGGGGATGGGGGAGGTGAGTCTTAGGGATGGGGTAAAGAAAATTTCATGAGCTGGACAGCATTTTGAAATGTATTACATTTCATGATGTGATATTTCTAGTGTAGATTTTAGGATTAGAGGAAGATGAGGTTAAGTCAAATTTAATTATAAATTTGGAATAAAAACCTCTTGAGAGCAAGTGTGCTGGCATTTAAAGTAATGCTGTCTGATAGAAATATAAAGCAAGCCAAATATGTAATTTCTAACTTTTTATGCACACATTAAGAAAGTAAAAAGAAACAGGTGACATGAATTTTAGTAATGTATTTCATTTAACCTAATATAGTCGAAAATAGTTTCATTTCAATATACAATCAAGATAAATAATTATTAATGATATATTTCATTCTTTTGTTCTTAATTTTTTGAAATCTCAGTTCTAACAAGTCAAATTTCAAATGCTTGGTAACCACAAGTGGCTAGCAGGTACTATACTGGACAGAACAAGTTTATACCAGGAGATGGTACATACTTGTACACTTAATGTCTGCCACATACACAAGCAAATTAGTCACTGGAAGATTAAAAATACTTTGAAATCTTATATACTGGTAGTTAACTGCAGATTATGCTTCTTTTACTCTAGCCATGTTATCATTTACTTTGTAATTCTTCATTCCCTATCAGAGACTCTTGAAATGTCCATGGGTCAGAAACAGAGAAGCAACATTTTTTGTTTGTTTGTGTATTTGTTTCTGCTTTCTCTAATCAATGGCCCTGATACCTCGTGGCCTCTTTAAGTTAGGCGATATCTGTCCAAATGTAGTATTGCTATTTTAGGCGTTAATATTAAGTGCTTGAAATTCTCCATAGTTCAGTGGAAGGGAGAGATCATGGATGATCATTAAAGCCCTCTCTGGAAAAGTGCTATCTGAGCAAAGACTTGAAAGAAGTGAATGATAGAGCCATGAAAATAACTAGGGAACATCATTCTAAGCAGAATGAATAGCAAGCACTAAGGCTCTAAGACTGAAGCATATTTGACATGTCTAGGGAAAAGTAAGGAAGCAAAAGAGGCGGAGAGAAGAAGCAGATGGGTCTGAAAAGTTGGGGGTGATGGTGGTCAGATCATGTAAGGCCTTTTAGGCCATGATAGTGTATGCGTGAAAGGCCATTAAAAAGTTTTCAGCAAAAAAGTGACATGATCACAGGTTTTAAAAGGCTCACTGTTGCTTCTCCATGGAGTATAGAACTAGCGCTTCAGTTAGGAACCTGTTGCAAAAGCCCAGATGATAGAGGATGGTACTTGAGCCAGGGCATTAGTTATGATGATAGAACACTTCAGTTTCTGAATGTATTTTGAAGACAGAGCTAGCAGGATTTGCAGGTAGGTTTATTTATTTAAGTTTTTGTTTTTAGCATGAAGCATGAGAAGACAGATTCTAAGGTTTAAGACCGAGTAAATAGTCAAATGAAATTGTTATTTACTGAGATGGGGAAGACCATAAGAACAAGTGGTTTAGCTTAATTTTGTTAAAATTATTTTTTATCATTATTCAAAAACTTAAAACATTATGGATATGTCTAAAGTCCTACTTGCCCATTTTTCTCAATGCTGTTTCTGTTGCTTTATCAGCCCCAAAGTAATTGTTTTCATTTGGTGGGGTTTGTACATCCTAGAATATTTTCCTTCTGTCACAGACTACTGAATGCCTGGAATACAGGTGTGTGCCACCAAGCGTGGCTGCATCATTCTTTTAAAATCTATTCCTTAGTATTTCATATAATATGGAATAGTAAATGGATATATCACCATTCTGCTATTTTATTAATTTACTTTTTGATGTAAAATGAAACAAATCTATTTTCTGCAATAATTTCTATAAATTACAAAGACAAAATGCTAAACTATAGCTTATAACTTTCCAATATTTAACCAGAGTGATAAATATGCATCCTGAAACAAGATAAAAGGCAACACTTTGTCAGGCATCCTACAGAAATTTCTCAAGTTTTATACTGTGTGGCGTTTCTGTGCAGTGGCATGAGAGAAGTTGTTCTGTATTTTCTTAAGTGCTGTGACAAAAAGTCCTTTCACATTTCTTTGGAACATTTTTGAAATTGCTTAACGATAATCAAATAAGAAAAGTGGCAACACCAAGTTTTAGAGCCATTTTTGTTTTGCTGTCATTGGTCCTCATGCAATACAGATTAACATATCATCCAGTTCAGCCAAGCACCCTTTGAGCTCAGGCAGACCTGCAGTACATGGGCCCTACCAGAGCAGGCCTCCCCTTTTAGTTATATACTAGAAGTTCTGTATTCTGTTTATCTACGTCAACATCATTGCCATAAGAGAAGCTGCAAGCAGTTAGAAACATTTTTAACATAAAAGAAAAGTGAGAAGAAATATTTCCGCCCCAAGACTTTTGCTATACACCATGTTACCATATTAGAAGTTTTGGTTTCAAAGTTGAAAAACCATTGGTATTAACAGTCCTTCCAAAGATAATCTATGGTTGCTTGTAGAGTTGAGACATTCAAAAATATTCAGTGGGTAAAAAGAGAATTTACTATATTCAGAAATGTGCTATAGTTCAGAACACACTGTAGCAGAAAGTCCTAGGGATATTGGTGGCAGTTCATATTAAGTTGGAATGCCTAACTTTCTTTTGCTATAGCTGAAAACTTTGAGGAAAACATTATATTTTTAAAAAGTCTTAAGCATAGTTACTAAAAAATTATTTTGTTAATATAATCTAATGTAACTTCACTTATTTAGAGGTTTATATCCCCTATGTGTTTGTCAGCTTGTCATGCTGTGGGGGCTTGCATGTTGCTGTGAGGCTACAAGCTATGCCACTGGTGTCTCAGATACTAGCAGGGCCCCCATTGTGGACATATTTCAGCTGAGCTTTCACACTAAAACAGACTAGGGAAAAGAATCCAGAAGTGTATTCCTAAAACAATTAGCCATTGAAAACTCTATGAATAGCAGAGAAGCACTGTCAAAAATATGTACATACCACAGATGGAACATTCTCCGACACTGTGCCATGCAGTGCTTCTCTGCTATTCATAGAGTTTTTGATGGCTGATTCTATTTTTGGGAGTGGGCTGCCAGATCCATATCCCAAGCCTATAGCACCTGGTGTTCCTAGGTGGTCCTCTATCCAAGTACTAACCAGGCCCAACCCTGATTAGCTTCTGAGAGCTGATGAGATCGGATGCCAGGGTATTATGGCTGCAGGCACTGTCAAATGTAGTGTCAGAAAATGAGTCCCCTACTCTGGAAAACATTCAAGAAACAACTGGGGAAAAGTTGCCACCTTCAAGTAGAGTCAATCTTAATGACAAGAATGAAGTAAAGCCCCTGGGACCTCCAGTTGATGTGGCATGACTCAAAATGAGACAAAACATAGTGACTGCAACAATGGGCTCAAACATAAAAAGATCATGTGCATGACACAGTATTGAGTAGTGTTTCTTTCTATTGTACATAGCATCAGTATGAGGAGGATCCAACTTGACAGCACCCAGCAATTAACAGTGGATTTAGATATTAAAACATCTTTAAGAGCCCATAAAAAATATTACAGAGGAAACAAAGAATTTTAAAAAATTGAATTTAAGAACTATGAGGCATTTCTTTTGGCTATAAGCACACAGTTTACTGTCCCTTGTTGAAACACAAATATTTGGATCTCCTGAGCTGCACAGATAACAGCTAGCGGCAAGTTTGCATAGGAAATTTGCAATTTGTCGATGATTTTATTTTTTGAAAACTTTTAAGGACTGTTTGCTCTTGTTTTTAAATTCATATTTTAGTTAACAGGGCTCATCAAACTGTGAGACTGATAAGTACAGTGATGATATATATAAGGCAACTGGGGAAAGGTGGAACTAGAGTTTTTAAATCCAGAGAATATCGTGATGATGGGTCTTACGCATGCACTTCATAAGTGGTGTCATACTAATTTGGTTAGAAATTAAATCATTTTTGAGATTGGAAGCCAAAGGCAAAAAGAGCTCTTCTGTGCTGAATGGCAGGAATTAAAGCATCTTTCACTCATGGAGGCCTCAGCAGATCATTCAGTGGTGAAGCCTCGCAGCTGGTTAGGTACTGAGGAGGGTGGCCACCTGCCAACATGAGGACCAGCCCCCTGCATGTGGTTGATTCCAGATTTGGGATATGAATGCCAGACAAGGATATTTATTTCTCTTGGTCTGAGATCTCTAAGCAGTTCTGAGGAAGACATCTTCTCCTGGGACTAGTCCCCAGAAACCTTTGGAAAGGAAGAGGCTAGGCTAGATCACAGTGCATACCACAAATGAGAGCTATGGCAGTGCTTGCAAACAACTCCAGATCTAACAGAAAGATGGTCAACAAGGGGCAGTGTCCTGCCAAGGACTCCACTTTACTGTTTCTGAGACTGGTTTTTACACATGGTGAGGATTTGCTTCAGTATTTTCTAGACACCTTCATCCATCTGGCCCTGTACAGCATAGAGAAGATGCATTCTGTAAACTGATAGGACCTTCTGGTAATATTTTTTTTACCTTCAGCCAGCTGGTTCTGTATGTAGCTGTTTGGCCTGCTGCTAGTACTGGCTCTGTGTTTTGGATTAGCTTGTTGAGCAGGAGAATTGTGAGAGGTTGTTCAGGGCCTCCTTCAATATGGTGACTTCCTTTAACATCTCATTTATCTTTTTATCTTTATCTACCTCCTGTTTTGAAGAGATGTCAGAATATCTTTTTATTTCAACAAGTTCTTCCTGAGTTTGCTGGAATTTTTGCAGAAATTCATTTACTTCATAGTCTTTAGATTTCAAGAGTCTGAATGTTTTCTTTTTCTCTTTTCCCTTGGGAGACCTCACTTCAAACCTGGGGAACCTCTGAAATGGACAATGGACTCTCTTTTATCGAATCCTTTAATTTTGATGGCGGCACATTTCACTTTCTAGAGCTGCCTGGAGCTTTTCACAGGAAGATCTGGATACCATTGCATCCGTCATAACAGCTTTCACTTCTTCAAGCTGATTCTCCAGTTTTGCCACTTGCAGTTCCTTGCTTGCAAGGTGTTCTTTAAGGATGTTTTTGCTTCTTCCATCTCTTTCACAGTCATCTGCAGCATGGTTATCACTTGCAAATGTTCTGTGATGGACAGAGTTCTCTTTCTGTGCATCTACCAGTTGTTTGAGTTGGGTCAACTCATTCAATGCTTTTTTTTTTCCTCTGTGTGTGTGTGTGTGTGTGTGTGTGGTACTGGGGGTTGAACCCAGGACCTCGCGCCTGCATGCTCTGCAAGTGCTGGACCACTGAGCTGCACCCCCAGCCCATTTTTTCACTTTTTGAGACAGGGTCTCGCGAAATTACGCAGGCTGCCTCTGGTCTCGAACTTGTGATCCTCCTGCCTCTGCCTCCCGAGCCCCTAGGATTACAGGCATGCGCCACCACACTGGGTTCATTCAACACTTTTGAATATCGAGACTTCATCTCAGTTGCTGCCTCCTCCACTTTGTTGTTGTTGTTAGGTGCTGTTGAGTTGTGTCCGACTCATAGCTACCCTCATAGGGTTTTCAATGGCAGATTGTTTCGGGATTGCCTTGGGAGTGGGTTGCCACATCCTTCTCCCATTTTTGTGGTGCTGGGAATCGAACTCGGGACCTCAGACACTGCAGAGCGGTGCTCTACCAACTGAGCTAAATCCCAGCCCCTCTTCCACTTTAGCCCTGACACATTTGTCACTTGCATCAGTTTCTCATGCTCTGTGTTCTAGACATATTTGGCTGTTATGTCCTCTAGAGACTTCCTCTTCCTATGATCCTTCAGCTCAGCCTGAGCTTGATTGTACAACTATGATAACTCACTTACCTGTTTATTGAGTTCATTTATCATCCTATTCATGGCTTCTTTCATGTCCCCAGCTTCATCACTGGCTTCTTGTGACATCTGACTTCTTTTAGCTTCTTTTCATTTCATGATTTCTTCTTGGGCATCTTGGTATTTCTCAAACAAAAATGCTTTCTCCTTATTCATATTCTCAATAACAGAGCAATGTGAACTTTTCATTTCCTTGTAGTCTTCCACAGGTGGCATAATCACTCCACCTCTCTCCTTCTCCACAAATTTTTCCTCTCTTTCCATATCTCTTTATTTCTTTCACTTTCTTCTAACGTGTTCTGCAGATCTCACTTTAGCACTTCTGTTTCCTTGTTATTCCCATATGTCTGTCACCTTGTCATGCTGTGGGAGCTTGCATGTTGCTGTGATGCTGAAAGCTATGCCACTTTTCAGATACCAGCAGGGCCACCCATGGTTTCAACTGAGCTTCCAGAACAAGACAGTCTAGGGAGAAGGACCCAGTAGCCTATTCCCAAAACAATTAGCCATTGAAAACTCTATGAATAGCAGAGGAGCAGTGTCAGATATAGTGCTGGAAAATGAGCCACCCAGACTAGAAGGTATTTAAGAAGCAACTGGGAAAGTTGAGTCAATCTTAATGATGGGAATGGAGTAAAGCCCGCAGGACCTCCTTTTGCTGATGTGGCATGACTCAAAATGAAAAGAAACACAGTGACTGCAATATTGGGTTCAAACATAAAAAGTTTGTGTGTATCGCAGTATTGGGCAGTGTTTTGTTCTGTTGTACATATGAGTCAGATCTGACACAACAGCACCCAACAACAACAAATTTCCTCACTAGTGACTCTCACCTCATGGAGATGTGAATAGCTATCCACACTCTCATTCGAGAGGAGACCCAGTTTCATCTGCTTTTGCGCACTGAGGATTTCTTTTATGGCCTCCTCACTTGCTCTTAGTTTCTTTAAGTTTCTGACTGAGGTCAGAGCCATTCTCTGAAATTTCTGTGTTGTTCAAGCACACCAGGTCAGCCTTTTAGGACTGTAATTCTGCTGGTAGCTGCTTCCTCTCTGCTTCAGAGCTCTCCAGCCTCTTCTGCAAGTCTTGCAAAATCTCTTATAGTTTCTGAAATCTGACATTGCTATTGAGAGTAGATTTACCTGAAGATTGTGCTAGGCCAGATGGAGATGATTTGGAATCTAGGGAGAAGCTTCACTGAGTTAGCCCAGGGATGGGACCAGATCAGTCTGGATAGAATGGGAAGAGTCAAAGCTTAATCTGCTTCAGCCTCCTTTGGTGATTTGGCCTGTAATTTATCTTGCAACTCCTTACTGTGTAAAGTAAGGGAAGCAACTTTTGTTTGCAATAAGACAAGAATATCTTATTAATCATCTTCAGAACTTATATCCAACAAGCTATCTACCTATAGTACTGTCACTTAGTCTGTCTTTGTTTTCTCATATAGATCTAACCTCAGCCTTGAAGGATGCTTTGGCAAAAAAATACTGATTCCTATAATGAAAGTGGAGTAGAAGTTATTGATCTTGGGGAAGACACATCACTGAACTGGATAGGACTGATAGGAGGTGGTAGGGCTTTGCAGTTTTTTGGAGTTCGACTTCTTTCTGAGCTTATTTCAGAGACTTGATTATGTTGCTTTGGTTTTGTTGGTGTCCTTATATCAGCATCCTGAGAGATCTTTCATAATAAAAGGCTTTGAATTCCATATCTTCTGAGAATTTGGGATAATGTAAGGCATTATGTTCAAGAGAATCTACAAGGTTTAGTTCTGCCCCCTTTTTAATTAGGGCTTCCACAATATTAGGGCTGCCAATCTTACAAGCTAGCATAAGAACAGTTTCTCTATTTTTGTCCTTGGAATTGATATCAGTTTCATGGTGCAACAGAAAGTGACAGACCTAACTGTGGCATTTTGGACTGCAAGAAGCAGTTGTATATTCCCGTCCAAATCCTTGAGGTTTATGGGGTTCTTAGGCTCTCAGAGGACCTGCACAGCTTGAAGGCAGCATGGGTGCCCCTGCATAATGTAAAGCTTTTTTCTCAGAGCTGTCAATATTTTTGGCTGGAAATTTGGACTGAAGGAGTATTCTGATGTACTCAGGGTGGCCCTTGTTGGCTGCAAAATGTAAAGCACTGTGTCCAGAAGTATCTTGGAAAATCACATCCACACCATGTGGCATTCCACTGTCCTTTCACAACAGCAAGATGAAGAATGGTCTTGGCCTTGCTGTCATGCTTGGTGGTGCTGGCCCATTTCTTGCCCAGCAGCAAGGCCATCTTCTCTGTGCCTCCATTTTCCATAGCCTGCAGCAGGTGGTCGTTATTCTTATTCCATTCATTGGTATCATTCTTCTAGAACTTTGCTTTCAGACTCTTCTTGTTTAGTCCATTCAGCATTCCAGAGTCCTAAGAGTTTTCAACACCCCATCTAGGCTGTGGTGGCAGCTCCTTGGCCTCACTGGCTGTGCCACTTTGCCTGCTGCTTCCTCAGGAGAACAAGGTCACCAGGCTCCTTTCCTGCTCTGCGTCCTGCACCTCTGTGCCTCCTCCTCCCAGCTGAAAGGGTTAATGGATGCCAAGATCTCAGGCTGGGCTGGCAGGGCGAGGGCAGTGGCAGCTCCATTGACCTTTATTCTGCTATTTTAGAAGTTCAGATTGTTTTCTGAAAAATAATGCTGCAATGAATATCCTTGTATACATGTGCAAGTATTTTTGTAATTTATATTTCTGAAAATGAAATTGTGGTGCTGTGTAAGGTATGTGAATTTAAAACTATAATAGTTATTATCAGTAGCCCTTCAAGTTACATAAACTTAGGAACAATCTGTGAAAATACTTATTTCCCTCTTCCAATATTACAGGAAAGAAGAAAATTTCTGAGGAAAAATATTATTGATTTATTGTTATGATAACTTGAAAAATTAGTTTCTGTACTTTTTCCTGTGGGCATGGAGAAGGTTCACTTTTCTATATTTTTACTATAGAGGTGCTCAATGTGCCTTTTTTGAAAATAATGTGCTTGAGAATTATAATTATACTGGGTTTATTAAGTATTTTCTGAGTACATAGAAGCATATATATTCACTATGAGTTATATCTTAATTTTGCTTCCCTGTTGTTTAGTGGAAAGAAATGTTAACGGAACGTTGTTATCTCAAGCAACTTGTGAGCTTTGTGATGAAACTGAAAGTTCTTTTACGAAAGCAAATACATTAGCAAACAGGTAAGTATGATGCTATTTTTGTTGTTGTTGTTAGGTGCCGTCTAGTCAGGTCTGACTCGTGGTGACCCTATGTATAACAGAACTAAACATTCCCTGACACTGTGTCATGCCGGGCACTATGTTAGTGCTTCTCTGCTATTCATAGGGTTTTCAATGGCTGATCATTTTGGATTGTTTTGGGAGCAGGTTGCCAGGTCTTTCTCCTTTTTTTTTTTTTTTTTTTTTGTGGTGCTGGGGATCAAACCCAGGGCCTCAGAAAGTGCAGAGGAGCACTCTACCAACTGAGCTAAACCTCAGCCCAAGTATTATGTTAGGAGCCGACTTTATTCATATCATCCTATATTTATGTATAATCTATACTTTCAAAAGTATTTTCCTATGATATCACTTGCTTCTCACAACCCAAGGGAGGTTAGAAATATACATATTAACAGATAAAAAAATTGAGACTGAAGAGCACAAGACAAATAAGGTTCAAATGTTGGCTCAGTCAGCTAGTTCTTTGAACTTAAGTAGCTCAGTAAGTCATAGTCCCTTGTCTTTAGAATGAGTAGACACTAGTTACTTCATAGGCTGTAATGGCTCAAAAATAAATAGGTAAAGTTCTTAGTATAGTGTTACATAGTAACTGCTTAGCAAAAGCAGCTATTTTTTGCTTGTTTTGTAACTTGCACATAGTCTATAATTGTATGCTACGAATGGTACTTAAAGCCTCTATGTGCCGTGTTACATGTTGTTGTTGTTAGGTGCCATCGGGTCGTGTCCGACTCATAGCAACCCTCATAGGGTTTTCAATGGCAGATTGTTTTTCGGGATTGCCTTGGGAGTGGGTTGCCTCATCCTTCTCCCATTTTTGCGGTGCTGGGAATTGAACTGGGGACCTCAGAGACTGCAGAGCAGCGTTCTACCATCTGAGCTAAATCCTAGCCCTATGTTACATAGAGAAGCATATTAACAAATGTCCATAGAAAAACATATTAATGTTATAGCCCTAGTCTCTATTGCTTCCTGTTCCCCCTTAATGCACGTATGGATGTGCTATGCATACACATACACACAGACACACTCCTCCCTACATACCTCCCTCTAACCTAAACACCTTACACCAGTTTCAGCTCTATGAGGTTTTTTTAGAGGTATACATGATGATATGCCTGAAGCACAGTTTTTCTCTTCATTTCCCAAGTTTAGTACAGAAAATAGTTGAACAGCTTCTCTTGGTGATACTAAGTGTTGAATCATCATTTCTCTCAGACTGACCTGAGCTGTAACATCTAAAACTGACTACTGAGCTGATCCTCAGGTTTGTCCCTCTAATTATTCTCTAAGCTGAGGCCACATCCCTGCATCTTGCCTGCTGTGTCTTATAGGTAACTCATGAATATCCCTGTAACCCATCGGAGTGCCCACTCCCTCCTCTATTTCATTCCTTCATGGAAAATACAAAATATTTTGCCAAAATAAATGGAGATGGTGAATAGAAAAGTATTGGTTAAAAGTATTGGTTGACCCAGGTACGGTGGTACCTGCCTATAATCCCAGTGACTCAGGAGGCCAAGGAAAAAGGATCACAAGTTTGAGGCCAGAGATAGCCTGTGTAACTTAGCAAGACCTTGTCTCAAGATGAAAAAAAAAAGTTGTAAAGGGGCTAGAGGATGAGGTTCAGTGGTAGAGTATTTGCAAAGTATGCACAAGACCCCGAGTTCAACCCCAAAGAACTGCCAAAAAAAAAAAAAAAAAGGAAGTATTGGTTGAAGTGAAGGGATAGATATACTCATCTTTCTAGCTTATGGTGTCTTTTTTCTAGTATATTTGATATGCTGTTATTAAGTACTGTCGAGTCAGGTCAGACTCATGGCAACCCTGTGTACAACAAAAAACACTTCCTGACACTGTGCCATACCTGGCACTATTGTCAGTGCTTCTCTGCTATTCATAGGGTTTTCAATGGCAAATAGTTTCAGGAGTGGATTGCCAGGTCCTTCTCCTTAGCCTGTAGTACCTGGTATTCTCACATGGTCTCCCATTCAAAGGACTAACCAGGCCAACCCTGCTTAATTTCCGAGATCACACGGGATTGGTTGCTAGGGTACTATGGCTGCAGACATATTTGATATATCTATTTGTAAAACCTGATTTAGTTTGACATATATGAGTTTGTTGGGCTCTTTTAGTAGTTGAATGACTTTGCCATCTTTGCTATTCACTCTTACTCATTCTACATATTCCCACCATATATATCATATATGCTAATCCACACCCTTCCAACAGTGTTAGAGGACTACAAAATCAGATACAGATTAGTATTGAATACAGATTGGATTTGCGATCAAGAGCTATTGCTAAAAGGTTGCACATTAGACTTGAAAATATATGGTAGTTAATAAAATGGTCTTCTGTCATTGGTTAATTTTATTTGTTTATTCTTTGCCTTATAACATAGAGTGATATAAATCTATTTAAATCAGTGTTAGTGCCTTAAATTTGTTTTTTTAAGTAATTGTTGACTGAATGAATATGTTCTAATCTGGCATTTAGGAAGACAAGTTCTCAATTAGGTTTAGTATAATTGATTAACTTTTTAAAAATTATTTTTGTTATTTTTGAACAGGTGTGTCCGATGTGAACCAACATTCATTAATGCCAGCAGGTCCTGTACATGTTCAGACCCTAATATTTTAGTAAGGATAATCAAATTAATAAAGTATATGTATTTAATGCAACTGCTTATATCTTTCCATAAATAGATGTTTTTTTCTCTTATTTATTTGTGAAGACAGGGGGATTATGTTTCAGTAGCACAGAGAATTTTCGTCAACATATAATTTCAACTGCACGTTATGGAGAGCTTGTGAGTATGTTTCACTTTTTTGTTGGATTGTGAAGAATGTTTCTGCATTTCTTCCTTTGATTAATTTCAGACTAAAATGAGAAACATTTATGTGTAAACCATTTTAAAACAAATTATCAATCTAAGAAACATTAGTCTCACAGCTCAGAATTATAAGTATAGTACTCTCTTCTATAACTTGTTGTTGTTCAGGTGACATCCATTTGGGTCTGACTCATAGTGACCCCATGTACTATATACGAAATGCTACCCAACACTGTGCCATGCCCAGCACTATTGTCAGTGCTTCTCTGCTATTTATACAGTTTTTAATGCTGATTGTTTTGGAAGTGAGCTACAGGTCATGCCCCCAAGACTACAGAATCCAATATTCCCAGGCACCCAATATTCCCAGATGGTCTGACATCCAAGTACTAACGAGGCCCAACCTTGTTTAGCTTTGGAGATTGGATGCCAGGGTAGTATGGCTGTGGACCTTCTATACCTTAAATCATTATTTTTTCAATGAATCATATGATGTTTAAGGGGAAAATGGCCTATACAGATCCTATAAAGAATGGAGTATAATGTAGATAAGAGCACAAACTCTAGCTTTGAACCCTGGATTTGCTAGTCATTAGTTTTGTATCCTTGGGCTTTGAGAAAGTTACCTAGCATTGCTAAATTTGAGTTTATTTTCTGTAAATTAGATATAGTAATACTCACAGTGCAGTGCCTATGCTAAGCATTGGAGAAATCAGGATTATCATATCCAGCCAAATTCTTTGTTTTATAGATTAGAGCACTGAGGACTAGAGTTGGAGCTTTTTTAGCAGACAATGGTAATAACAAGATCTAGAGTGAAAAAGAGGAAGTAAATGAATTAGTTATTTCTTTCATATTTTGCAGTGGTGGGAATTGAACCTAGGACCTTGTGCATGCTAGGCAGGTACTCTACCACTGAGCTATACCTCTAGCCCTAGGAAGTGGATGAGTTGGAACTGAATGGGTCACAAATCCTAGATAGTAAGAGTTACTTTACTAACTGAAAGTTAGAATAGGATAGGAGTTAATTAATGATCATTGAACATATCCAATATGCAGCAGAGCTTGGAGTAGACGGGCTGTGATATGCTTGTTAATATCATTACTAAGTAAGTAGGGGTGGTTGGAAGAGATACAAGGATAGCAATGATGAGGGTGGAATCTGGGACTTTGATAAATAAGGAAAAATTCCTCTCCTCCAGTGTACGCTTGTGCCTACCACAGGCAAGTATCAAAAAGTTGCAAAACAACAAAATAAAGGCTAAAATAGGGGCATACATAGGAAGTGCTGAGATCATCCAAAAACTGACACATCTGTTACAAAATGCACATCTTCTAGGCATTGTGTCCCTGTCTCAGATTGTAGCAAACTTCTGTATATGATCATCAAATTTGTAGGCCTTCAGTTTCCTTTGTTTTCCTTTTTCAAATAATTTAAGTTGATAAAATTTTGCCAAAATGTCTTTTTCCTACTTAGTCTAAGATCCCCAATCACTTAGAGATCATGTCACTTTAGTCTTTTCCAGTTTAGAACAGGTCCTCAGTCTTTCCATGTCATTCATGGACTTGACATATGAAGAGTACAAGGTTTACAATCTGTAGGATTACCTTTCACCTGCATCTGTATAGTCTTTCCTCATTTTCAAGTGCTTGTTGGCAGAAAGCCGCAAAAAAGAAGTGCTCTTCTCAATACATTGCATCACATCAGAGGGTGCATGGTGTCTACCTGTCCAACACTGGTGCTGTTTAACCAATCACCTTTTGTAAGGTTACCATGACTGCCATGTTACCTTTTTCCCTTTGTAATTCATTAATATTTTTGTGAAGAAAATTTCTAAGATTATACTTCCTCTACATCACTAGCCCTTAACTTACTAGCTTCAGTCTTCATCAATGATACTCATCTTTATCAACCTCTGCTACAATGGTATGAAATGTGAATTTTTGAATTCTGTCATTTCTTCCTCATTTATTGACATTCTAGTAGAAAGACCTTCTTCCATATATATTTATTTTATTTAATAATGTCAGTATATATTTGTTAGTCCCTATTTTATAATTGGGGCTGGGATTTAGCTCAGTTGGTAGAGCGCTGCACTGCAGTTTCTGAGGTCCCAAGTTCGATTCCTAGCACCACAAAAATGGGAGAAGGACCTGGCAATCCACCCCCAAGGCAATCCTGAAACAGTCAGCCATTGAAAACCCTATAAGGGTCGCTATGAATCAGATACCAACTCGACGGCACCTAATAACAGCAACCTTTTATAATTAATTGATTATAATCCAAAACACATTATTTGTTTTGATACTCAAGTTATTCTATATTTGGCCAGTAGAAACCCCTTCAAGTGGGCTCCTGTGTCTTTTTGGCATGTCTCTATCATTCTCTGAGCTTTTCCTTACTTTCTGGCACAGGATTTCCAGACTTAGCTTCTATTTTTCCTGCCTGAGCCCTGGAATCAGCCAGTTCTCTATGAAGCTCTGGGGAATAATATTTAGCAACCAAGACTACCCACTCTTAGTATGCCTTCTCATCAACAAATACATGTTGTTGTTTTTCTTAGATGCTATCTAGTCAGAATGAGGATGAAACACTACCCAACACTGTGCTGTGCATATGATCTTTTTTTATGTTTGAGCCCATTATTACAACCACTGTGTTTCTTCTCACTTTGAGTCATGCCATGCCTGCAAATGCAGGTCCTAGGGAGCCTTACTCCGTTCCCATCATTAAGGCCAACTCTACTTTGAGGAGGCAACTCTTCCCCAGTCATCCTTTTAATGCCTTCCAACCTGGGGGGCTCATTTTCCAGCACTTCCAGTGCTTCTGCGCTGTTCATAGGGTTTTCAATGGCTAATTGTTTTGGGAGTGGGCTGCTGGGTCCTTCTCCCTAGTGTGTCTTAGTCTGGAAGCTCAGTTGAAACCTGTTCATCATGGATGGCCCTGCTGGTATCTGAGATACTAGTAGCATAGCTTTTAGCATCACAACAACATGCCAAGTCCTAACAGCTCGATAAGCTGAGAGGCATGTGCAGGAAGAAATACATACACACATAAACACATATGTTGTTGTTCTTGTTATGTGCTGTTGAGTCGGTATCCGACTCATAGTGACCCTCTGTACAACAGGGGAAACACTATTGTCAGTGCTTCTCTGTTCATAGGGTTTTCAATGGCAGATTGATTTTTGGGAGGGGGTTGCCAGGTCTTTCTCCCAGCCTACAGCTTCTGGTGTTCCCAGGTGGTCTCCCATCCAGGTACTAACCAGGCCTGACCCTGCTTAGCTTCCGAGATCTGACAGGATCGGATGCCACAGGGCTACAGCTGCAGGCCTTAAACACATATACTCATGTATAACTATTTCCATGTCTATCTGTGTATGCATACTAAAAGATATAGTTTATACTGGTATTTTCAATTCTAAAGCAGTACCTCAGGGTTCTTTCTAGCCATTTCTTCCAACAAGTTTTAAGTACTTGCTTTAGTAAAGGGAAATCTGGAACTCATTATCCTCAATTTATTTATTTGCTTAATGTAACCAGTCTTCCAACCATGCCACTTTCTCTGGCACCATCACCTCCCCATCCTCATTTTCCCCACAACACTACGTTGTAGACCCATTTCAAACTTCTCCAATAGGAAATGAAGAGCTATTCCTTTCTTAAAGTTAATCTGATTCAGTTAATATATTTCATTTAAACATACCAGTCCTGAGCACTAATGCTTTCCTGAGAACAAGTTTGCAATCTCTGCTTTTAAGTCATATTATAACTGTTGTTCAGATTCATTCTATGTAGCCATTCTATGTAAAAACTCTAGTTAAGATGGTCTGGCTGCCTTTGCCCAGTCCTTAGTTTGGCCAGCATAAGAACTCAATTTTAACTGTATACTTGTAGGTCAGTCAGATTCTAAGGGCATAGTTTAAAGTAATTAAATTATTAAAAGGTTAGATTACTTGATAGAATGCATATTTATTTCTGTTGAGGCTATAATTGCCAGTTAGACTTAAATACTTGTATTGATTCTATAATATACACTCTTCCTAATTGGGAAAGTCTACCTTGAACATTCAAGTTTTCTTGGGGACCAAAATTGGAATGTAACCAGTTTTGTATAATTTTATAACAGGGGCCCTCCAATCCTACTGTGGGAATATACCTGTCAGTCAATAAAGAATTTCCATATGTATAGTCAATGTGTTCCCATTCCTTTTCCCCAACAGCAATAATAGTGAACCAGCAACTTGGTTTTTTCCTTCACTTTTATTTTGAAAAATCTCAAAATTACAGAGAAGCTCAAAGAATAGATGACTATGCATATATATTTTCACCTAAGTTAACCAGTTGAGGCTGGGGGTTAGCTCAGTTGGTAGAGTGCCATTCTGCATTCTCTGAGGGTCTGAATTTGATTTTCAGCCCCCCAAAAATTGGGGAAGGATGTGGCAGTTCACCCCTGAAGCAATCCCAAAACAATCAGCCATTGAAAACTCTATGAATAGCAGAGAAGCACTGGCCTAGTGCCAGGCATAGCACAGTGTCCTAGAGCCAGGCATAGCACAGTGTCCTAGAGTGTTTTATTCTGTTGTACATATGAGTCAGACCTGACTCAATGGCACCTAACAACAGCAAGTTAATCAGTTATTAATGTTTTGCCACATTTAATGTGTCTCACTTTATGTATATTAATGCCATTCACGCTGCTTATCCATTTGAGAATTTTGGTATTCATGAGATCCTGGAACCAGTCCCTTTCATGTACTATTATATATATGTATACACACAGATACAACACCTTTTTTTTCCTGAGTCATTTGAAATTTAGTTGGAGACATGATGACAGTTCACTGCAAATACTTTAGTGTGTATCTCCTAAGAATAAGGGCATTTTCCTGGCATCACATCCAAGAAATTTAAAATTAATATAATAGAATTATCTGATCTTTGTCCAGAATTTGCCAGTTGTTCTTATAGTGTCCTTTATGCCTGTCTTCTTTTTGGGGGAGAGGATCCAGGATCCATTCAAGGATCCCACACTGTAACTAGTCTTTTTGGTGTCCTTTAATCTATGTCATAGCCCAGCTCTGTTTTGCTTTTGTGGGTTTTTCCCCCTAGATTTTTCCAGTTCTTTTCTCATGATGATACTTAATGAATCATCTTTTTGCCAAAAAAATATATTGGCCATATACAGTCTATTGCATAGCAACCAGAAACATGTCAGTTACTGGTGATGATAAATTTGATTGCTTGACTATAGTTGTTTCTGCCACTTGTCCATATTATAAAGATAGTGTGATTAATAAATTAGTCTGAGATTTTAATTTGGGGCTATATAATTTTATCAACCATTGATGAACCTTGCCTAAATCAATTATTGGTCATTTCTAATGATCTTAATATTCTGTTATTCCATCTACACTTATTAGCTAATAATCTTCTGTAAAGAACTTTCCTGCTAGATGTGGTGGCACACACCTGTAATCCCACTGACTCAGGAGGCTGAGGCAGGAGGATTGTGAGTTCTAGGCCAGAGGCAGCCTATATAACTTAGCAAGACTCTGAGTCAAAATAAAAAATATAAAAAATGGGCTGGAGGTGCATCCCAGTGGTAGAACACATGTACAGTATGTGCGAAGACATGGGTTCAAACCCCAAGTACTGCAAAAAAACAAACCTTCCTTTCTTTTTGTGCTGTTTCTTTTTTAAAGCTTTATTGTAAACTCATAGTATTTTGTTTATTCAGTCTGTTTCAATCTCTCACTGCTATTTTTTTCAAAGATGGAGTTGTTCCATATTTGAACTTCCCTTCCAGATAGATCCTGTGATCTTTTGACATGACTGCTTTGTTCTGTGGGTACTTCCTTGGTTTCTCTATATTATGCTTCTGGCTTGCCTTGTATAATTGTAATTTTTTTGTGGTACTTAAGAGGTTGAACCCAAGGCCTCACTCATGCTTTGCAAGTGCTCTAACGTTAGGCTGCACCCCAGCCTGGTTTTTGTATTTTATCTTGAGACAGGGTCTCACTAAGTTATGCAGGCTGCCTCTGGCCTCAAACCTGTAATCCTTCTGCCTCCACCTCCTGAGTCCCTGGGATTACAGGTGTGAGCCACCATGCCCAGCTTAAATCATAATTTTAGTAGTTACATAATACTCTAGTTTTTGTACTGAAATTAATATATTTTTCCCTCTAGTGACTACTTAGGCTGTTCCTAGTGTTTCTCAATTCTTAGTTTGGACATGAATAAAAGGATCATGCAACTTTAACATTACCACTGACATTGTATGTGGCTCCATTTTGTATGCATGTGCTAGGACTGTTGCCAGTACTTTTCCATTTTCTCCAGTTTTGTGTGTGTGTGTGTGTTTTCTTCCACTTTCTCCTATCCCTTTATTCTTTTTCTTTGTTGTTGTTGTTAGGTGCTGTCAAGTCGGTTTCCGATTCATAGCGACCCTCTGTACAACAGGGGAAACACGATTGTCAGTGCTTCCTGCTGTTCATAGGGTTTTCAATGGCAGATTGATTTTTGGGAGGAGGTTGCCAGGTCCTTCTCCCAAGCCTACAGTTTCTGGTATTCCCAGGTGGTCTCCCATCCAGGTACTAACCAGGCCCGACCCTGCTTAGCTTCCGAGATCTGACGGGATCGGATGCCACAGGGCTACCGCTGCAGGCATTCTTTTTCTTATAAAATGAAAATTGTTTTCTTACTGACGAGATGAAAATAGTGCCTCATGATTTGATTTAAAAATTTTTTAATAGCTATGGTATCATGTTCCATATAATTTGGTTTTATCTCCATGTCCAGTTTACTCTTTTTTTTTTTTTTTTTTTTTTTTCAGTACTGGGGATTGAACCCAGGGCCTTGCACTTGCATGTTCTGCAAGTGCTGGACCACTGAGCTGCACCCTCAGCCTTTTT
>VMDO01009495.1:0-13268 GCA_007922755.1 Pedetes capensis | reverse complement strand
CCTGCCTCTATCTCCGGAGCCACTGGGATTATAGGCATGCGCCACCACGCCCGGCTTGCAATTTACTCTTAATGTGCTTCTCAGTGTCTCATGTTTTAGTAAGATGTGCAGATAAACTTTAAAGCAGTGGTTCTTAGCCAGAGGTTTATATCAATAGCTTCTAAAACTAATGTATGCCTTGGTCTCATCCTGGAGATACTGATATTGGTTAAGACAGGCATTTTGTGTTATTAGGATGTTCTAAAGGTGATTTTGATGCCCCCCCCCCCCTTGTTTGAGAAGCACTAGTTTAAATCTTTTTTTTTTTTTGGTGTTTTTTTTGGTTTTTTTTTTTTTTTTTTTTTTTTTTTTTTTTTTTGTTTTTTTTGTTTTTTTTTTTTTTTTTTTTTTTTTTTTGGCGTTACTGGGGGTTAAACCCAGGGCCTCACGCTTACATGCTCTGCAAGTGCTGTACCACTGAGCCACGCCCTCAGCCCATGGTTGTTTTTGTTTTGTTTTGTTTTGTTTGTTTTGTTTTATTTTGTTTTTTACTTTCTTTGAGACAGGATCTCACTAAATTACGCAAACTACCTCTAGTCTCAAACTTGTAATCCTCCTGCCTCCGCCTCCCGAGTCACTGGGATTACAGGTGTGCGCCACCATGCCCAGCTATTTTAAATCTTAATTAGTCTGTATATTCCACATCTCCTGTTGCCTAGAGATCATTTCCTCAATTTTTATCACTGTCAATTTGACACAGTACTTACAATAATCCTAAATCAGCAAATGTTAACCACTCAGTACTCAAAGATCTAGTAGTAGTAGTAGTAGTAGTACTGGTGTATTGAACCCAGAACCTCAAACATGCGATGCCAGTGCTCTACCACTGAGCTGCACCCTACACCCCTTATTGATTGATTGATTGATTGATTGATTTTTATTTTGAGATTCAACCTCACTAAATTGTACAGGCTGCCTCTATCCTTGAACTTAACATTTTCCACCCTTAGCCTCCTGAATCTCTGGAATTACAGGCATGTGCCATGGCACCCAGCCTATTTCTCTTTTCTTTTTTTGCCACTTTATTTTTCATATTAGTGAAATGAGCATATCTACTTTTTGTATTGTAGACATTTTTTGTCTCCTTATTTCTCTCACTTAAGTGTCATTAATTTGTAATGCAGTTCTATTTGTAATAACTGAAATTGATTATAATTGGTTCTTAAATTCCCAGTAGAATCTATTCTTCTAACATAAGAATATAACATTAGTCTTTTCTCAATAATATCCATATTTATGTCTTTCTAACAATGTATGTAAGGTTTAGGAATCTTATTTTGAACTTTAAACGTCATCTTTTCATTTATAGGGCACGTCTTTAAATTCCCAATGGTTTGCAAAGTATTTGAAGTCAACAGCAACTGCATGTTGGGTAAGTTTAAACTTTTAAAAAACATTTTATTTTACTTGGAAATATTGTGGTACCATTTAGTACCTGGATAAAAGTTTTCTAAGTACATAGATCTCATTGATTGTATAAGAAGAATAAACCCTTTCTAGTGGATTGAAGGAGAATACTTAAAGCTTATTCAACATACACAGATTGAATGTTTCCAGACTTATTTGGCTGCAATTGCTTATTCTGGGACCCAGTGTGTGCTAGGTCTTTTCTCAGTCAGCTTAGATATTACAGAAGAAAATAGAAAAAACGTATCTCATGGAGTTAATAGTCTAAGTAAATATCAGGTCATGCTAAGTGGTATGAAGGCAGTAAATCGGGGTAAAGAACATTTGTGTGTCTATGTGTGTGTGTGGTGTGTGTGTGTGTGTGTGTGTCTGCCTGCCTGCGCGCGCGCTCGCACTGTTTTATATAGAGTGGTCAGATCAGGCATATCTCAGAGGGTTGTATTTGGGCAAAGACCAAAAGAAGTGAGAGTGAGCCCTATAAATACATAGGACAAGAGTGTTCTAAGCAGAGACCACAACAGGAGCAAAGGTCACAAAGCCCAATTCACTAGCTTGTTTGTGCTTAAGTAACAGGAAGAAGACTAGTAGCTGGAGCACAGCGCAAGGAGAGTGGAGAGGAGGTGAGGTCAGAAGTATAGGGAGTGGCTCTAGTGAGAACCTGCACTCTATCATAGAGGAGAGGAAATGATTTTCTGCAAAGGAAGACATGATTTAACTTCAGATTGTGAAAGTATTGCGGTAGCATGGAGAATAGATTTTGCTGGGACAAGGACAGAAGCAGCTTGAGAAGTAAACTCAACAAATGATTTTATTGTTGTTTGTGAAACAAATTACTTAAACAAAACGGGTTGGTTACATGCCAGATAATAATATGCAAACACATTCTTCTTTCAACTATAAATACTCTACTTAATAGTTTTGTAAAATATGCTGTAAATTTTTACTTAGTTCTTTCAGCTGCTTATCTTTATATCTTAACCAAAATTTATAATTAAAATGTATTTATTATTATTATTCTCATATGAAAATTTTCTTTTTTACTTAAGCTACAGGAAAGTTATTAAAAAGCAAAAGAATAAAAACAAAAGAATTAAACAGGTAAAATGAAGCGTAAATTTTCTATCAACTTTTTCATGCTATTAATGTTTTATTATGTTCCTTTGCCACTGTTGTTTCATAGATGTATGCGAACCTAACATCTTGCCAAGCTCTTGGAAATATGTGCGTGATGAACATGAATTCGTACGACTCTGCCGTATTTGATGCATGTCAACTGTTTCAGCATATCTTTGAAAATACTGCTGGACTGAGCACTGTTCATTCTATTCAGTTTTGGTGAGGACATTCTGATTGATTAAATGTCATTTTGCCTGAATTCAGTGCAATTATTTAAGAAGTATTTTTTCCTTTTATGAAAACAATTGTAACTACTGGGTACTATAGCATAAGCCTATAATCCAGGTGGATCTGGAGGCTGCATAAGAGGATCAAAACTTCCAGGACAGACCCAACCTATGTAATGTAGTGAGACCCTACCTCAAGACATGAGCAAAAATGAGCTGGGGGTACAGCTCAGTAGTAGAGTATTTGCAAAGCATGCATGAGGCCCTGAGTTCATCCCGCATCCAATAACACACACACAAAAAAAATGTAATTGTTTACAGGAGGCAGAATCTTCCATGGCTGTTTTTTGGACACCAGCTGGGATTGGCACCTCAAGTACTTACTACACCTCTTCCTACAAATTTCAGTTTTAAAGGACAAAACCAGGTACAAGTCCCTACATTATTTGAGGATAACTACATTTTGATTTGCAACTTTAGAAGATAATAAGAAAGATACTAGTCATAATTCTTAATTTTATAAGGTTATTTTAAAAATTCAGCTACTTAACAAGTACCAGCTACATATAGGAACTGAACAGTGTAGAATTTAGCTCTCTTACTTGAGTATATGGATCCTTCTGTGTTAGGCAGTTATAGCAGCAAGTAGTACTTATGAGACTGAGTTGCTTTCATCCCCAAATGCAAAACAGTCTCTGTCCTTGTATATCTCCACAATTTTAAGAAGTGTTTCCAAAGATTAATTGGGGTTCTGTGACATTTCCCAACTCTTCACGGGTCCTAATCCTCACTTCTAACTTTTTACTTTTCCAAAATGAAGACATAATACTTTACCCTATCCTCATCCCCCATTAGGTTCAAAATAAAGTTAATTGAATTTAATTTTTCCATAAAACAGTCAGCAAACAACGAAAAAGAAAGGATTAGTCAACAATGAAAATGTCTTCATAGAATATTATATTACCTTCAGAGTATGGACATTATTTTATTATTGTTTTCCTTTAATCAGAACACAAAACTAAAGTTTGTTGCTGCTTCCTATGATATAAGAGGAAATTTTCTCAAGTGGCAAACTTTAGAAGGAGGTGTTTTACAGGTGAGTATAGTTCTAATTTAAAAATTACTAATTTTTTAAATTTTTGGCTGAGGCAAGCATAAGAGGAAAAAACTGGATTATTCCTTGAGGAGTATCAGTTACACCACTGTTGATTTTTTTTTTCCTGGTGCTTTAAATTGGAATCTCTTAAAACTTTTTTAAGGTATCACTTTAACTTATAGCAAATATACTCCCTTAACTTCTCATATCCTTAATACATTAAATAAAGATTATATAGGGCATAGATCCATGTGGGAGCTAGAGAACTCTTTACTCTGAACAAAGAAAATGTTTATGAGAGGTATTTATGAGTTGTATTCTTTTGCTGAAGCTTTGTCCAGACACAGAGACACGACTAAATGCTGCTTATTCTTTTGGAACAACCTATCAACAAAATGTAAGTTTGAATTATATTAGTCTATATTTTACCTTTGATTTTCAAAATATCACATCAGCAATAGTTGGAATAATATGTGAACTTTTGAAAGTGGAAATACTGTTAATAATAATGAATAATTTTATTAATTAATATAATATTTTATTATCTGGCTACTGAAAATTTTAATTTAATCAGCGAGAAGAAGGTATCTTATCATCTGTGGAATTATTTTTTCCCAAAAAATCTTATTTTAATTGTAATTTTTTAGTATACAACCTAATGGGTCCCATTTTGACATTTCCATATACACATATCATTGTATGTTGCTCATGTTCACCTCCTCCATTATCCTGTCATGACCCCCTTCCCCCATCCTATACCTCCCCACCAGTGTTCCCTTTCCACCTGCATGTCTGATTTGTTGTTATTGTTAGGTGCCTTTGAGTCATGTCTGACTCATAGTGACCCTCATAGCATTTTAATGACTGATTGTTTTGGGATTGCTTCGGGAGTGGAGTCTCATATCCTTCTCCCATTTTTTGATGCTAGGGATTAAACTCAGGACCTCAGACAGGGTAGAGTGGCAGTTTACCAACTGAGCTAAACCCCAGCCCCTATCTTGTTTATATGCATATCTATCTACATGTATGTACACATCCTGAATTTTCCTTAAGGGGAAAATTTGTGATATATTGTGAGCCATTAAACATTTGAAAGACATTTAGTAGCAAATAAAAGTGCTTCTTGATAAAATGTATATGCACATACATAGAACAAAACCATAATGAAAAATAACATCATGGAAAACAGATCACAAGAAAATAAATGTTTTTAACAGTAGTTATCCTTGGATGGTTATATTAGGGATGATTTTTATCTTCTCTCTTATATTTTCCAAATTTTATACTATGAAAATGAATTTATTGTCAGAAATAACTTTTATCGTTTTTTGTTTTTAAAAGAGAAATGTTATTGCATGTCTACCATAGGTTAGGAGAATCAACACTTGTTAAGTACCAGCTACCATGTGCTCAGCATTTTATTGTTATCTCATGTTTTATAAAATAACTATGTGAAGCTAGGTACAGTGGCTCACCTCTGTAATTCCAGCAATTCAGGTGGCATAGGCAGGAGGATCAGGGGTTTGAGGCCAGAAATAGTTTGTGTAACTTAGAGAGAGACCCTGTCTCAAGAAACAAACGAAAAAGGTGGGGGCAGAGGGGTTTGAGGTGCAGCTCAGTGGCAAACTGCTTGCAAAAGTATCCAGGAATCCCCTGGTTCAGCCCCCTAATACCACAAAAAATATAGTGAGATACTTATTATCTGTGTTTCATAGATGAGGAAATGGTGCTCAGTAAAATTAGATAATTTACTCAAAGTCTTGCATCAGGTAAAATGTGGAGGCAGTGTTCTCTTAGGTTTAAAATCATGTTATTGCATTGAATATGGCTGCAACTCAAGTAGTTCACAACTCAGTAGGCAAAACAGCAGTATCAACTGAGAGCTGTAAAGAATGTGATAAGTAGTATACTGATATAAGGTACTAGTTTTCAGAGAAGTACTGAAAGTCTTCCCAGAATTAGTAATACTTGGTCTTATATAATGAATATGAGTTGGATAGAACACAGTGGGAAAAGAAATGTCAGGCAGAATCCACATTTGCAATGTCAGAGAGAGAGAATAGCATGGCCTAGTTAGGAACCATAATATATCAGTATAAATGGACAGCCAAAGACCAGAAGGGAGCAGTGGGAGACAAGCTTAGCTCTGCAAAAGGAAGCCAGGTCATAAACATTGTACATCAAGAAAAAGAACTGGGACTTCATCCCATGGAACAATGGTAGTTTTTAAACCTCTTCACTGGCATACACTTAATACCAAGGATCAAGGTATACCTTCTCTGCATATGTTGTAGGTCAAGAACAGAGCAGTTCTTTATTGTTAAGAGTTTTTATGTTGTTGTTGTTTTTATTTTTGTTTTTTTGACTCTTAAAAAAGAATCATATTTATGAATTCATGTTCTGGAAGTCACGCAGAGATGCATGTAAACAAGATAGTTTAAAGATACTTTATTTTGTAAAGCTGAAAATACACTGTTTTCAAGATTATAAATATGCTTTCTAGTTTTCAGTTGTGATGCTTTTTAAAATTTTATTTTCCAGTGTGAGATTCCTATCTCTAAGATCTTAACTGACTTTCCCACACCTGTATTTTATGATGTTTACCTTGAATATACTGATGAAAATCAACACCAGAATATTTGGGCTGTGCCTGTGCTAAACCTAAATCTTCAACATAATAAAATGCTTGTGAACCAAGGTGAGACATCTAACATACCACTCTTTCTCTGACCTGAAATTAATAAATATGTCAACTGACATGATAATTTAATAAACCACTAATTATAAGAAAGGTCATGTATTCTCTGTTATAATATGGTTTCACACAGTCACACATGCCAAAAAGTAAAACAATAAGATTATTCGTATATTTAGGGATTTTTACTAATCTTATTGTTAAGCATAGTATTAAGAAATTATACTCTTGCTAAGAATAGATCCTGAGAAAAATTAGTGGAACCATAGATTAAGACTTTTTCTTCAAGCTGTCCTTGATCTACTTTTTGTACAAAGTAATTTCTTTTGTTGTTACCCATGCTATAAAATCTGACTTTTTCAGGTAATTTGTATCCAAATTGGTGAAAAGTTTAAACAAGTAGAAGATATTCGAGGGATATTCAAAGGAGAGAAAGACATTCTCAGGGATTTCTTATGGCAGTAACTTTTTGTAGCCATCTAAAACAAAATATTAATTTTTTTGTCTTAAATTTTTTCAGCAAACTTAATGGGAGTCATCTTGAACAATTTAAGAGAATTTTTAATACCATCTCTTTTTTTTCTTTTATAATAAAAGATAGTAGCTCTAGCAAGTGGCTTCTTACTCGGCGCATTTTCTTAGTGGATGCCATAAGTGGACAAGAAAATGACTTAGGAAATCAGCCGCAAGTAATTCGAATTGCTACCCAAATATCACTGAGGTAACCAAATATCTAATGACTAAATTGAGCTTGATGCATATGGGGAAATTCATAAAGTGTTGACCAGTAATTATCAGATGAAAACAATAAGAACAACTGAATTGGAATAATAACTTGAAGTTTCCTTAGATATTTCTAGATTGGCATAGACCAATAAGGATGAAGAACCAAGTGGAAAATTGTATCAGAAGAGCCTGAGGAGTTAGATCAAAATTCACATTCTAGGTCCCACTCCTGTTGTTCTTGTTAGGAGTCATGGAGGCAGGTCTGATTCATAGCAACTCTGTGTATAACAGAAAGAAACACTCCTTGACATTGTGCCATGCCCAGCACTATGTCAGTGCTTCTCTGCATTCATAGGGTTTTCAATGGCTAATTGTTTCAGGGGAACTGGGATTTAGTTCAGTTGGTAGAGTGCTGCTCTGCAATCTCTGAGGTCCCAGGTTCAACTCCCAGCACCCCCAAAATGGGAGAAGGATGTGGCAATCCACTCCCAAGACAATCTCAAAACAATCAGCCTTTGAAAACCCTACAGGGGTCACTATAAATTAGACATGACTTGATGGCACCTAACAACAACAACAATTGTTTCAGGAGTCAGCTGCCAGGTCCTCCTCCCATTTTTGCAGTGCTGAGGAATTGAACCCAGAGCCTCAGAGTACATACAGCAGCACTCTGCCAACTGAGCTAAACCCTAGCCCAGGCCCCACTTTAGATGTGCTCAATTACAGTGGCTTGAAAGAGGAAGAGAAGGTAAATATCAGTGAACTGAAATGGATATTTTAGTAAGTGCCTGCTAGATGGTTGTTAGTAGTTCAGCCTCTCCTCATTTCCTTCATGGTTCATTTCCTTCAATGGCTATTGTTCTAGTTTGGCCCAAATCTAGTTAGCAGCACCTCCCTCTTTTTAGAATTCCATAACAGTGATCCTGCCTTAGAGTAGTACCATGCAGCCTGTATTTCTTTGTCTTTATCAGTGTAAGATTCCAATCTCTAAGATCGTAACTGACTTTCACTCTAACATTTTATGATGTATACTTTCAATACACTTATGAAAACACCACCATCATTTTACATTCGTTTTGTACTTTGAAGCATTTCAATATACAGTATTTTATCTTTTTAACTATTATTTTTTGTTCTCATAATGATCTTATATTCACAGCCATACCACTCTGGCATCCAATCCCATCAGATCTCAGAAGCTAAGTAGGGTCAGGCCTGGGTAGTACTAGGATGGGAAACCTGGGAATGCTGCAGGCTAGGGAGAAGGACTCAACAGCCCACTCTCAAAACAATCAGCCATTGAAAACTCTATGAATAGCAGAAAAGCACTGACGATAGTGCCTGGCATGACAGAGTGTCAGGTAGCATTTCATCTGTCGTACATAGGGTCACTATAAGTCAAACCCAACTTGATAGCACCTAACACCACCACCAATGATCTCATGCCCCCATGTCTGTCAGCTTATCATGCATGGAGCTACCTGTGTATTGTTGTGGTGCTGAAAGTTAGGCCTTTGGTATTTCAGATACCAGCAGGGCCACTCTTGTGGACAGGTTTCAGCTGAGCTTCCAGATCAAGACAGGCTAGGTAGAAGGACCAGGCAGTCCACTCCTAAAACAATCATTGGAAACCCTATGAATAGCATAGAACCACTGTCAAATATAGTGTCAGAAAATGAGCCCCCAGGCTGGAAGGTATTCAAAAGACTACTAAGGACTGCTGGGGAAGATTTGCCACCTCTAAGTAGAGTCGACCTTAATGATGGGAATGGAGTAAAGCCCCTGGGACTTCCACTTGCTGATATGGCACAATTCAAAATGAGAAGAAACACGATGTCTGCAACAGTGGGCTCAAACATAAAAAGATCATGTACATGGCACAGAGTATAAGTAGTGTTTTGTTCTCTTATACATAGGGTCGCTATGAGTGGGATCTGACTGAACAGCACCTAACAATGAAAAATTATCTTATGAGATAGACAGTACAGAAGTTGTGTCATATATCTTACTGAAATCCAAATGTACTGTGGTTTTAACATACCGTCAATCTGGTAATGTAGTATGTCTAATAAAAATGAGATAGCCATTTGCCATGGTGCATACCTGTAATCCCAGTTACTTGAGGGGCTGAGACATGAGGATAGTGAGTTTGAGACCAGAAGCAGCCTGCACAACATAACAAGACTGTATCTCAAAAATAATTTTTAAAAAAATGTTAAAAGGGCTGAGGGTGCAGTGTTATGGTAGAATACTTGCCTAGCATGCATGAGGCTCTGGGTTCAACCCCACAGTACTGAGGAAAAAAATGAAAATTAAAAAAAAAGAAATTAAACCTAGGAAGGCTTGACTTATTCTTGTTGAAACCATGTTGGCACTTTCCTTTGGGAGTCCAGTAACTATGTAGAGCCCTGCAGCCATACACACTGGTATCTGATCCTGTCAGATCTCAGAAACTAAGCAGAGTCAGGTATGGTTAGTACTTGGATTGGAGACTGCCTGGAAATACCGGGTGCTCTAGGCTTGGGAGAAGGACCTGGCAGCCCATTCCTAAAAACAATCAGCCACTGAAAACCCTACGAATTGAAGAGAAGCACTGACATAGTGCCAGGCATGACACCACGTCAGGGAGTATTTCATCTGTTGTACATAGGGTCCCTATGAGTTGGACCCACCTTCGCGACACCTAACAACGACAACTACGTGGTACAAATATATCGCACTTGGCAAAATATATCTTTCTTTGTGCCTTAAACAGTACTATATATGACACATGGGCTGAGGTTTAGCTCAGTGGGTAGAATGCTGCTCTGTGGTCCCCATCACTGCAAAAACAGGAGAAGGACCTGGCAGTTCAGTCCCCGAAGCAATCCCAAAACAATCAGCTATTGAAAATCCTATGAGGGTCACTATGAGTCAGACCCACTCCATGGCACCTAACAATATATAACACATATTTTGTTAAGAATGTCTTTTTTGTTTGAACATCAGGATATTATCTGCTTTTCTTTAGGCATTATGTAGCACTTACTCTTTTGAGTGTTCCTTATGGATAGTTCACAGTGCTTTCAGTGATTTCATTTGTAAATTTCATAGGAGCTAGATCAAAAGAGTTTCTAATTTGTCTCAGAGAATGTATTTTAATATTGAAGTTTTGACCACTTGCAATTAGCTGGTATTATTATTAGTTTGTGTTTAACCTTCTCAAGTCCTTATTAACTAGTTGATTCTGAGATCATCCTGACAATGTGTATTAAATTCAAAAGAAATGATAAATGTGTACTAAAGGGCCCAGATATATTTATGAATATAAATACATTTTCTTTTAAATAGCATCTACCTTGTACCCAGCACAAAAAATGGAAACATATACCCTCCCTTAATCACCATTGCCTACAGTGACATTGCTATCAAAGATCCTAGCAGTCAGTCTGTAAAGGTAAGTTCTTTACTAATCAGTACCCTTGAATGTGTAAATATAATGCTGATGTAGTTTACATAATGTTCAAAAGACAATCTTATTTTTCATGTTTTGAACAAACCCTTCATTTATATAGTCAAGTCTTAAGTACTTTTAACTAATAATGGAAGAGGTGAGTTCTTACAGATCCTAGGTATAAAACAAGAATGGGTTAAGGTTTTCAGTAGAAGAGTAACCAGTGGTTGAGCATCCCTCTTAGTGATCCTGGGTATGCTGAGACACGCAGCATCTGCTCCTATCCTTTTTGGCCAATTTGCTTCCTTCCCTAATTGAACACAGAACTCAGAATTTACAGTGGTCATATTTGTGCTCACCACTTTATACCCCACTGGATAGTTACTTCAATAAGCAGAAACAGATTAAAATCACCAGCTTTATAACTACTAGTGCTAAAATGAACTAGAGAATAAAGTTTGGACCTACAGCCTCAATTCATTACAGAACAGAAGGCCTTCTATACCTTGAAGAGCCTCTATATGGAAGAAAGAAACCTTGTATATCATGAAAGCAGGCTGCACTGCAGAATGAACCTAGAAAAGGCTGAGCCACACATTCTTAGTTCCTTCCTGCAATCTCACCAGTCAGATAGAGCATCCCTTTTTGGAGGAGGGTATGAGAGAAGGTTAGAGATAAAAATCAGAGACACGCCATCTATGCTTTTTTTCCTCTTAGAAATTAAGTGGATATTCCCTGCACTCTCTGAAAACATGAGAAGTAGAGAACAAGCATTCCTTATCTCTAAGACTTATTAATAATTTTTTATTTCTATTATTTTACTTTTCTAGATTTTAATATTCTAGTTCCTTTAGCCCATGCTTCTCTTGGCTTCTCTGTTATGCTCGTACTTGTATGCAGTGGCTATTGGATTCAGGCTTTAATTAAGCAAAATTAGGCATGTAATCTAACTCTCTCTTAAAGATTTTCTATCCTCGTGGTTGGGGTTTAGCTTATTTGGTAGAGTGATGCTTCACACTTTCTGAGGACTTGAGCTTGATCCCCAGCACTGCAAAAATGGGAGAAGCACATGGCAATCCACTCCCAAAAAACAATCTTGAAACAGCCATTGAAAACCCTGTGAGGGTTGCTATGAGTCAGCTATGATTCCATGGCACCTAACAACAACAACAATACAATGTTAATTAGGTCCCATTGGGGGAGCTTGTGTTCACTGTAATGAGGAAGAAAATCTAGAAACATGCCTAGTAACTACAAAAGGCTGCCTAGATGAAAACTTCCTAGAGTAACTATTCACAGGGAACCAAGAGTATACTTATTCTAATATAAAACACTTCTGAATCTTTTAACATTATGTTTGTCCAAAATGTTCCAAACTAAGTTCTTAAGAAGCTGGAAAACAAAATATAAAAAAGGAATTGAGAGAACCATGAAACTACCTTAACAAAATCAACCTAAAATTCATTCTGACTATAAAATGTATAGCTTTTTTCATCATTTTTTAAACTCTCATAGCAGCTGTTGCAGAATTTCTGTATCAGTTGTAAGCATCCAACAATGTCTCTGCTTTCTCATCTACAGCAAATAACCTTGGTTCCTATTTTACTGAGCAGCACAAGACCATCCCATATGAATTCCCTTAGATTTCCTCTTTAATACTTCACAATCTCTGTATTTTGTTATCCTTCCCATTCTTGTTCCTTGTTGTTGTTGTTAGGTGCCGTCGAGTCGAGTCCGACTCATAGCGACCCTATGTACAGCAGATCAAAACACTTGCCAATTCTGTGCCAGGCAAACGATCTTATTTATGTTTAAGCCCGTTATTGCAGACACTGTGTCAATCCATCTGGTGGAGGGTTTTCCTCTTTTGCGTTGACCTGCCACTCTCCCAAACATGATGTCCTTCTCCAGGGATTGATCTCTCCTGACTACATGTCCGAAATATGTAAGACACAGTCTGGCCATTCTTGCTTCCACGGAGCACTCTGGTTGCACTTCTTCTAGGACAGATTTGTTGGTTCTTTTGGCAGTCCATGGTATATTCAATAGACGTCTCCAGCACCACAATTCAAAAGCATCAATTCTTTTTCTGTCTCTTTTGTTCATTGTCTAGCTTTCATAACCATATGATGCCACTGAAAATAACATGGCATGAGTCAGACGCACCTTTGTCTTCAATGTGACATCTTTGCTTTTCAGTACTCTCAAGAGATCTTTTGCCACGGCTTTTCCTAAAGCAATGCGTCTTTTGATTTCTTGACTGCTGCTTCCACAGGTGTTGATTATAGAGCCAAGCAAAGCAAAATCTTGGACAACCTCAATCTTTTCTGCATTTATTGTGAAGTTGCGTGCTGACCCAGTCATAAGGATTTTTGTTTTGTTGATGTTTAGTCGTAACCCATATTGAAGGCTATGATCTTTGATCTTCATCAGTAAATGTTTTAAATCCTCTTCACTTTCAGCAAGCAGAGTTGTGTCATCTGCATAATGCAGGTTGTTAATGAGTCTTCCTCCAATCTTGATGCCACG
>VMDO01009494.1:59020-76921 GCA_007922755.1 Pedetes capensis | reverse complement strand
GTTTGGAGCTCAGTACCTGGGGGGTTAAGGTGGAGAGTAAACTCTTTGACTTGCCACAATCCTATGATTCCTATTCTCCCACACTAGCTCTCTCCTCTCCATGCTGCCACCTTCCTGGCCTGCATTTGAGCCTAAGACTCCTACACCCCATGAATTGGAAGGTCTATCTCCATTCCAGGGGACCCTGGTTCTGATGGAAAAAGCACTGCCCATAGAGCTTTCTGTAATGAGGGTGATATGAGAAAGAAAAACCTAATTAAACCACACAAGGCCCTGGCTGCTTTAAGACTCAGGAGTTGACATTCCTCACTTCCCATGGCTATTTTGGGACCGGTGACCCTGCTGTTGCTCCGCCGACAATTAAATCCCCTTCCTCTAATGAATGCTGGTGTTTGGGTGATTCTTTCTCTCTGATGGGCCTTGCTTTCTGCTACAATGGAAGTGGCCTCCATCCACCCTGTCAAACACAGGAGCCACCTGCTCTGTGTGGCCTCTGAACATTTGTAAGACCGCTGCTGTGAACTGGGACAGGACACAAATATAAAATGCACACTGATTTTTTAAAAACTTAGCATGAACCCAGGCATGGTGGCTCATACCTGTATTCCCAGTACTCATGAGGCTGAGGCAGGAGGAGAGTGAGTTTGAAGCCAGTGTGGGCTACAGGGTGCATTCCAGGCCAGCCCAGGCTACATAATGAGACTTTCTCAAAAAGGCTAAATAAATAAATAAAACAAAAGCGTGGCATGAGAAAATAAATGTAAAATTTCTTATTAATATCTCATACAGTTTACATATTAAAAAGATAATATTTTGGATATATTAGATTGAAAAAAATTTTTTATTAAAACGAATTCCAGTTTTTTATGTAGTTATTAGAAACTTTCGTTATGTGCTATTCTATTTCTAGCAGGCAGTACCGCCTTTTGGTAAGATTTTAGCCACCTCTGCATTCTCCCACCGTCTGGACAGTGCCCACGTTCTCCATTCCCAGGCTACAAAACCCAGTGACATTAAAATTCTGTGGACTTCTGACTCTGATCCCACCCGAGTTTCCCAGGCTTGCCACTTCCTCTTCTGTCTTATGGCTCTGAATCCTTCGCCCAGAAATTCCCCTCAGCAAAACTGTTTTCATTTTTGGTGATTCAGAAACCCCCTCCGAATGTCGTAGATCTTGAGGTCATAGCAGCCTTGTATGGGCAGAGGTCACTTCCTATGTGTGCCAAGAAAAGGCAAAAATAGCGCCCACCTTTTCCCTCACTAGGTCTTCATGCCGTACATGATTCCCAACCAGTCAGCCCCCTGTGCCCGTGCAGAAGCTGAGCAGGTCCTGGCAGTGGCTTCCAGAACGATTGAGTTCTGACCGGCACAAGGCCCTGACATTTCCTATGTGAGGGGCCCCAGGCCAGGGCGGATAGAGAGCATCTAGAGGTCTGAGCAATCAAGTCTGGGCCACCTAGGGCTCGCTCAGGCAGAGCTGGCAGCCAGGTGGGAGGGAGCAGGGCGTGAGCATTTATCTAGTACTTGCTGAGCTCTCTGTGTGCCTTATCTCCTCGAATCTTCAAACAACCCTAAGAAGCAGGGACCATAGTCTCCTCATTATAGCAGAGGATACACAAGTTCAGAGACAGACAGTGTCTCTAGCTCAAGGTCACACAGCACAGTAACTGGCAAAGCTGGCATTTGAATTCAGATCTGTTGCCCCCAGGCCAGGGCCCCTGTTATTGAGGTGAAGAGCTAGACAGCTCCCTGCAGCTGGACACCTCGGCAGCAGGCCTGATCCCTGCCTCTGCAGAGGTTGCAAAATGCTGGCTCTCACTCTGGTTTTGGCTCCCAGACCTGTTAAGACTGCTCAACACCGTACTCTTGCTCCCTTCTCTTCCTTCTTTCCCTTCCTTCCCTTCATTCCTTTCCCCTCCCTCCCTCCCTCCCTCCCTCCTTTCCTTCCTTCCTTCCTCTTTTTGTCTGTCTTTCTTTTAATCTGGCTTTGAAACCCTGGACACTTTTATGTAAATGAGGGACTGACTGACGTGGGCAGAAACTGGTTCCGATCCACCTGGGTTCTCGGTTCCTGCAGGGTCCGTGAGTTGGCTGCTCCTGGCCCATGCTTTGCCTGCTCCTTGCAGCTGTGGGGGCCCCTGGCTTCCTGGAGAGGCTCGTGGCCCTCTCAGGGTCTGGCAGCATGTGTCTCATTGAATTGTGTGACTGTGAGATGTCACTTCTCCTATCCAGGCCGCAGGCCGGCCCCCTTCAGATGGCCTAGGCCAATGTCCTTATAAAGGAAAATGACTGGCGGCTGGAATTGGCCAGCTGTGCACTGGATGGGTTTGGCCCTTGTGGTGGGGACTGGGGGCTCAGGAGAGGCTCCTGGGGGATGAAGTCCTGCTGACAGTGATGGAGGAACACAGGTGCTGGGGAGAGGTCCCTACATTCCAGGAGAGAGTAGTCTTCTAGAACAGCCTGGAAGTGGCCCAGTGACGGTGGGAAACTGACATCAGTGATTGCAGAAAACTGACGTTTATTCAGCACCCATGACTTGCAGCGCCCAATGCATTGCAAGGTGGTCGTAGGTCTGTGAATCATTGCTTCTGTGGTGGCAGTGCACACAGGCTAAGCACAGTGGTTCTCTGCCACCCTGGGTCTTAGAAAAGGTGTCCTTGTCTCCTGGGGGGACTCAGAGATCAGGCTTCCTCGGAGCATGCACCCGAGAAGGGGGAGGGAAAGGGGAAGCAGGGCAGAGTTCCAGTCCCACCCTCTGCTAAGGAGCTGTGTTAGTGGTGGTAGGTGCCTCACAGCGACCCTGTGCACAACAGAATGAAATGCTCCCCGACACCTAGCCATGCCCAGCACTATGTCAGTGACTTGCTGCTACTCACAGGGTTCTCAGTGGCTGATTGTTTTAGGAGTGGGCTGTCAGGTCCTTCTCCCAAGCCTACAGCACCCAGTATTCCCAGGCGGTCTCCCATCTAAGGACTAACCAGGCCCAACCCTGCATAGCTTCCAAGATCTGATGGGATCAGACGCCAGGGTGGTCATGAGTTGTCGGGTTGCTCTAAGCCTCAGTCTCCTCCTCTGTAAAATGGGCTGAGTGGGCCTTCCTGCTATCAGGATCACAGTTGTCGCTTGGGAAACATCCCTTTCCCTCCTCCCACACTTTAGAGGCCGCCTGCCTGTGAGAGGCGGTGAGACAGCTAGCCCAGCCCCCTGACCCATCCCCATGGGAGGTGGCCCCAGGCAGGTTGGGATGAGGCAGCCAGGAGCACTTAAGTAAAACGCAGAAAAGCAGAAGCAACAGGGCTTCCTGAAGCCCCACGATTACCCCTACTTCCTCTCCATCTACCACAGCTGCCAGAGACCGCACTCCTGAAACTGTCGCTCTTCAGGAAACATGAGGGACCTGTGTGGAGCTGCTGAGCACCTAGTCAGGACCGGGTAGGTCTGGGGACTTGGGCACAGAGGACCACAGGCAGGAAAAAGCAGTCCATTGTGATGGCTATGAGCCCAAATCTTAAGCCCTGCTGTTTCCTGGTTGTGTGATCTTGGGTGAATCCTGACCTCTCTAAGCCTCAGTTTTTCCCTCTGTGGAATGGGAGCAATGATAATGTTGATGAAACTGCTGCTGTGAGAGTCGAATGAGCAAATGCATGTGTAGGGCTTGGCTTGGAATAAGTATGTGATAAATGACAGCGAGTTTCCTTGTCATTTGCAATGCTGGCATAGAACTCAGCACCCAGTGTGACATGATACTGGATTATTGGTTCTTAAAATCATTTGTATCATTAGCTGTTGTTTCAACAGCTACCCTCTCCCAGGTCCTAACCGTGGTGGTGGAGGGGGGTTAGTCCCACACTCAAATGCATGCAGGGACCAAGAAGGGGGTGCTCTCCTGAGGTCCCCACAGGGGCGCACAGGCCTGTGCAGTGATGTTGCAGCCTGTAGGAGACACAGCCCTGCGGAAGGGGGAGGGTGATGCTCAGCTCCAGCCACCTATTGCAAAATGGGCAACTCTAACCTAGATCTCCTCATTTCTTAAGAAAAACTGGAACTCCAGGTTTCAGTGTGAAACCACCTATTTCCGGATGGAGGAAACATGCATGCATGCATGAGTGTGTGTGCACACTCCAAGAACCAAAATAAAGTACATTTATTTGCTTTCTGGAATCAGCTTTGGGAATCGAGGACTGTGACCTCCAGCCCCCAGGCTTTATGTGTCACAGCTCTCTAGATTCAAGTCCCCACACCCCTGTTTCCTAATTGTGTGTCAGAGTGCAGGGACACACACGCTCTGTTCCTTCTGTTGGGGATACAGGTCGGGTTCCCCACCTAAAACTGATGTCCTTCTAGTCCCAGCTCAAATGTCACCTCTTCCAGGAAGCCCTCCCAGGTTAAAAATTAATGACTCCACTGACCCCATCCCATCCAGGCCAAGGCACTCTATTATGAGAGTTCTTTTTAATAGACTTACATTCTAGTGTCCGATTTAAATCTCCCTAACTGATTGGGAACTCCTCCAGCAGACAACCCATGACTTAATTCTTCTTGGTGCCAAACATGTGGACAACTATTTTCTACCTTCTCCTTCATCTCCAAGCATCCACCACCCCCTTCAGCATCTGACTGTCATTGTTGACCTTGCATCCTGCTAGCCCAAGTGAATAGGTGCAATTGTGCCACAGTCTCTGAATATTATTCATGGAGCACCCATACATGCCAGACACTGTTCTAGGCACTGGCACGATATCTGTGATCAAAAGAGACAAAACCCCTGCCTTAGGGGAGTGGACACTCTAAGGATAGATAATACCTCACATGGTACTTACTATGTGCCAGGCACAAAATGACCCTAGGAGGTACACACCTTCATTGTATCATTTTGCAGATGAGAAAACTGAGGCACAGAGAGGTTAAGAAACTTGCCCAAGGTCACACAGCTGGCGAGTGGTGGAGTGGGATTTGAAAACTAAGCAGAACAGAGATCATGCCCTTGATCTGTTCGGCATATATTAGGTGTGACTTCACACAGTGTGTGCACCGTGCTTGGTACCATTTCCTGGGCCTTCCCTCCTGCTGTCAAGGGTGAGGGCCCCCTGCTCCCTTCCACGACCAGCCCTCCTTCGTGCCCTCCATCTCTCCCACTGCACCCATGAAGGACCTCACTCGCCTCCCCTCGTTGTCCCTTGTCCTCCAGGCCTCTGGGCTGAGATGAGCTCTCCTGCGCCGTTTCCCGGACAGCCTTGGCTTTATTTCTTAGTTCTTTACTGCAAACCTGACAGCAAAGAGGTTTCTGCATTTGCCTCCCAACATCTACCAAGCTGCCCCTGCCATGGTCACCAGTAGCCCCCAAGTGGCTAAACCCAAGAGCAGTGGACCTCTCTATTAACCCTTGAGCAGTGCTCAACGCAGGAGGCCGCTCTTAGCTTCGAGAAACACGCACACTTGGCCTTCCGAGCACTGCCTTGCCTTTCCCAGGCTCCTTTGCTGATTCCCCATCATCTCATAACCCACTCGCCCAGAGCGTCTTGGGCTCTGTCCCTGGAATTCTCCTCTGCCCAGCAATGTGCCCTCTGGAGCAATCTCATCCTGCACCACGGCTTCAACTCTATATCTATGAAGAAATGATTCCATGCTTTGTATCCCCAGTGCGACCGGCCTCTAAATTTTGAACCCAGACCCACAGCTCTACTGAACGGCCAGATCAGCACCTCACATTTAAGAGTTCCAGGCCAAATTCTTCCTCTCCTGCCTCCACTCAAGCCTGCTTGGATGAGATTTCCCATCTCAGGAAATGACACTTCCAGTTGCTCAGGCACAAAACCTCACAGCCATCCCTGACTCCCCCTTTCCCTCATTTCCCATAGCCTGCAAATCTGTGCTAAAAACATGGCTGAATCCAGCCTCTTCCTCACTCTGTAGCACTCCAGGGTAAGAGCCATGAGGCAGGGCTTTGCCTGGTTTATTCACTCCTGTGTCTCCAATGGCTAGCCCATAGCAGTTGCTTAATAAATATTTGTGGGGTTTATTTGGGTGTGTGGTACTTGGGGGTTGAACCCAGGGTCTCGCACATACTCTGCAAGTGCCCCACTGCTGGGCTGCACCTTCAGCTCCTTTTTTTTTTTTTTTTTTTTTTTTGAGACAGGGTTTCATTATGTATCCCAGGCTGGCTTCGAACACGAGATTCTCCTGCCTCAGCCCCTAAATGCTGGGATTAAAGGTGTATGCCACTGTCCCTGGATATAAATAAATTCATATTTGTTGTTAGGTGCTGTCAAGTCAGGTCTGATTCATAGCGACCCTTGTAGGGTTTTCAATGGCTGATTTTTTCAGGATTGCTTTGGGAGTGGATTGCCACATCCTCCTGTTTTTGCTGTGCTTGGGATCGAGTCTGGGTCCTCAGAGAGTGCAGCGTGGCATTCAACCAACTGAGCTAAGCCCCAGCCCCCAAATACATACTAGGAATAAATATAAGAATAAATAATAAATAAATATAAATGTAACGATAAATAAATATAATATAAATATAATGAATAAATAAATATAAGGGTGATAGAGCAGAACAGTTCCCCTGAGGCCACTTGGTCCACCTTCTTTGCCTATAAATTACAGAGAATTCACTGAGTTCCGGAAAGAAGGAAGTCTCCCGGGTCACACAGTGAGCCACAGACTATGTGCTCAGGCGAAATGGCTTCTCCCTGCCTGTCTCTCTGTCTCTCCTCACCCTTTATTCTCTCTTTCTCCACACGTCTCACTCCATGATTTTTATTCTCTTGGGCCAGTTGCCCTCACAACACTGTCATCACGGACTCAGGCAGCCCAGACGTTTACCTCCACCGCCCCATGCACTGTGTGGCCACTGGGCTCTTCCCTAACAACCCAGGGAAGGCTCTGATTGGTTCCGTTTGTGTCACGTGGTTAGGGGGCAGGTAGCTCTGATTGGTCCACCTGAAAAGCATGCCTGCCCTTGTAGCTAAAAGGACCGAGCCAGCTAGCAGGCCTTGGAGTTGTAGGGGCTGGGACAGTGACCCCCACCGCTGCCCTCCTAATAGAAGTCCTCCCTATTTCTTTGTGTGTAGGTGCAGGTTCTGGCACTTGGGGATCCACAAGGTGCTTGTACCCCTGCGGGCTGCCTGGGATGCCTTCTCCCAGCCTGTCCCAGCCAGCTGTGGCCAACTACTGACCCAGCTCCTCCTGTGTGCCTCCCTGGCTGTCACCGCTGCAGGTCTGGTTCATCGCTGGCTGGTCTCTTCGCAGCTTTACCCTCTGGGACCCTCGGCCGCAGTGACCATTGTTGGTGGCCTCCTGGTCTTCCTGAGCCTGGGCCTGGTGCCCCCAGTCCGCTGTCTGTTTGCCCTCAGTGTGCCTACCCTGGGCACAGAGCAGGGCCGCCAGCTGCTGCTGTCCTACAGTGCCGCCACCCTGGCCATTACTGTGGTGCCGAACATCTTAGCGAACGTGGGTGCGGCTGGGCAGGTGCTGAGGTGTGTCACGGAAGGCTCGCTGGAGAACCTGCTCAACACCACTCAGCAGCTGCAGGCCGCCTCCAGGGCTCCAGGACCCACAGGCCAAGCGGGTGGCCGGGGCCTGACATTAGAGACTCAGGGCAACGGCTCTGCCTTCCGGCTTCACATGCTCAGGGTCACTCAGCAGGTCCTGGAGGACTTCTCTGGCCTGGAGTCCCTGGTCCAGGCAGCAGTGCTGGGGACGCAGTTGGTGGTCCCGGGGCTGTTTATGCTGAGCCTCCTGGTGAAGTCAGCCTGGTACCTCCATTGCTACCTGACCGACCTGCGGTTCGATAACATCTATGCGACACAGCAGTTGGCTCAGCAGCTGGCACAGGCCCAGGCCACACACCTGATGGCCTCTCCACCTCCTTGGCTGCTCTGGGCAGCCCGGCCAAAGCTGTCCCAGAGGGAACTGCTGCACTGTCTCCTAAGGCTGGGGCTGCTAGCGCTGCTTCTGGTGGCCACAGCTGTGACGGTGGCCATAGACCACATGGCCTTTCTCCTGGCGCAGGCAGCCGTGAGCTGGGCTCAGAAGTTGCACATGGTGCCCATCACGCTCACGGTGAAGTATGACGTAAGTTCGATGGTGGGAAAAGTCATTTCTGGGAGGAAGGAGCAGGGTTTGTTCACCTCTTGGTCTGCAGATAAATTTGACTTACCTGAGCCACAGCCCTTGTGCAAGCCATGACACTGTGGGCATCAGTGAATTCATTGGACCCCGCAATAGCCCTGTGAAGTAAGTTCTCTTTTCACCCCACAGCACAGGTAAGCAAACCAGGACACAAAAATTTTAAAGCAACTTGCCCCAAGGTCACTCTTCCCAAGTAGCAACTTGTCCTAGTTCATCCCTAGTCCCTCATTGGTACAAATTCGGTCAATCCTCCTCTGAGTATGAGGTTACTGTGAGTCTTAAAATGTAGCAATGGCTCTAAAAGTAGCTAGCAAGTTCCATGCCACACACGAGGTGTTTAAGAAATAGTGGGTATTCCTAGTAGCTGCCTGCAGCTGGACCACTGTGGTGTCTGATTCCGTCAGGTCTCAGAAGCTAAGCAGAGTTGGGCCTGGTTAGTACTTGGATGGAAGACTGCCTGGGAACACCACTCCCAAAACATAGTCAGCCATTGAAAAGCTTATGAATAGCAGAGAAGCACAATAATACTGTTTTGTCTATGGTATCTAGGGTTGCTATGAGTCAGACACCAACACCATGGCACCTAACAACAATGACAATTACTAGTAGCTAGGGCTGGGGTTTTAGCTCAGTTGGTAGAGTACTGCTCTGCACTTTCTGAGGACCTAGATTCCATTTCTGGCACAGCAAAAGCAGAAGAACGTGGCAATCCACTCCAGAAACAATCCCCCCAAACAGCCATTGAAAACCCTATAAGGGTTGCTGTAAGTCGGACCTGACTCCACATCACCTAATAACAATAACTAGTAGCTAACATTTGAGGATGTTAGACTGCATGTAAGACTTAAGAATGGTATAGATCATGAGTCAGCCAATTGTGACCATCAGGGAGAATCTGGCTGGCTTCCAGGTTTTGTAAATAAAGTTTTATTGGATGGCATCTTTTCATTTGTTTATGTATTATCCATGCTGCTGTACAAAGTGGAGTACCTAGGGACTAGATGGCTCACAAAGTCTAAAGTGTTGACTATTTTAATAGCATTATGTAGATATCTACTATCTACTTACTGTCTGCAGCCCTAGCACCCTGGCATCCAATGCTGTTTGATTTTAGAAGCTAAGTAGGGTCGGCCTGGTTTGTCCTTGCATAGGAGACCACCTGGGAATATCACGTATGGCAGGCTAGGGAGAAGGACCTGGCAATCCACTCTTGAAACAATCTGCCATTGAAAACCCTATGAATAGCAGAGAAGCACTGACAGTAGTGCCAGGCATAGCACAGTGTCAGAGAGTGTTTCATTCTATGAGTTGGGCCCGACCCGATAGCACTTAACAAAAACAACATCTACTTACTGTTGATATATTTACTAGCAGATCAAGATTTGTATTTTTCTGCTATATACTAGAAAAGCATTTTTCAAACTGCAAGAAAAGTCGATTTAATCAATGCAGATGATCACAGCTAGTTTTTTGTTTGTTTGTTTGTTTGTTTTTGTACTAGAGAGCTGAACTCAGGGTCTCACACATACTTTGCAAGCACTCTACCATGGAGCCACACACATAGCCCATCTTTAATTTTTTATCTTGAAACAGGGTCTCCCTAAATTTTGTGTGCTGCCTCTGGCCTCGAACTTGCAATCCTCCCACCTCTGCTTCCCATGTTGCTGGGATTTACAGGTGTAAACCACCACGTCCAGCTCTCACTTCTTTTTTTTAATGGGGTAAAGTAGTCTAGAAAATCATTAGAGTAGTCAATGAGGGTATGTATTATTCTGTGTAATTTTTCTTCAGTTACAATACAATCTGTACTTGGAAGGTACCATAAAATGCATTTCTTCCTGTTGTTAGGTGCCACCGAGTCAGTATCCCATTCATAGCAACCCTATGTACAACAACAGGTGAAAACAGTATTGTTACTGCTTCTCTGCTAGTCATAGGGTTTTCAGTGGCTGATTGTTTTTTGGCAGTGGGTTGCCAGGTCCTTCTCCCAAGCCTACAGCACCTGGTGTTCCCAGGCGGTCTCCTATCTAAGTACTAGCCAGGCCCAGCCTTGCGTAGCTTCCGAGATCTAACAACATTGGACACCACAGTGGTACGGCTGCAGGAATTTCTTACTGCAGGTCACAGGAAAGAAATGTGTCAGGTAATGTTCTAAGTGTGCTCTCTGACTTCCTATATTTCATCAAATCTAAGATACCCTCGATCCCAGGTCACACAATTATTTTATGTATCATTAAGGCAGAAAATGCTGCCAATTAAACCTTGACAGAATGCTTTCTTACCACTTCACATTTCATTTTTTGTATAAAACAGCTCACTTATAATTTCACCTGTATTTATTTGATTGTATCTTTCTCTTTACACATAAGTAAAGCAGTGAAGTGGTTCATGTTTACATAAGACGTCTCCCATTCAAGCCCAACTCTTCTGAATGACTCTGGCTGAGTCGTCAGGCTCCAAGGCTCTTTAGCAACATCGCTGTGTCTTCAGGAGGGTGAGGGTCGCTCTTCCACAATCCCTAGCATTTTCTTTCAGCCTTGGGACATCTGTTCTGCAAGGTTTGGTGCTGGCCCTCTCTGGTTCTCTGGGAAAGCATGACTCGGCTGAACCTACTCCTCACTGGTTCAGTATTCTTTCTTCTTTTCCCAGGGCTGTGGGAGTTTCTTCCACGTTCAGCTGAACCCTTTGTGGCAGACTGTCCTTTGCACATGGGATAGTGAGTCAACATTATTCCGCTCTGTCTATTCACAGGAACCCTTTTGTAGGTTGCTGCTAGGCAGGACAATATGGGCTAACGGTCATCCCTCAATAATGACTACTTGCTTCACTAATACCCAGCAGTGGGCACCTAACAACAACAACAATGCTTATGATCAAGCCCTGCTGTTCTGTCCTTGATTTTGGTGGACACAAAACTCTTGACTTTTAAAGGAAAACATTTTTGAAGACATTTTAGAATGACAACCTAAGTGCACACACAGACAACAGTGCATGTCATGTCATCGAAATGCTGACACTCGAGAGCAATGGGATCAAGCGTACACCTGCACACACAGTGCCCACTGCTGGGCTCTGAAACCACTTATAAGTCATACTGACTATAACATATATCCTGATTCCAAAGACATTAAAAGGTGAAAAATGTGCAGCTTAGAACTAATGAAATAAAGTAGCACATTTAATTGCTACCAGGTTCTGTGAGATAGGATTATCATCATCCCCATTTGCAGATGAAGACACAGAGGCTCAGAGAAGTTAAGGAACTTGATCAAATCCATCAAACTCATAAGTGGTAGAATCAGGACTGCATAGTAACTTTCATGGGTCCTGTCCTCCACTAAAAAAATAAAAATAAAAGAAACCAATAACTGCATTTGTGTAAACGTAAATGCATTAATATTATACACTGAGACATAATGTTCCACTTAAAAATTTGATTTTTCCTTCTCATTGTAAACAAAGTGAAAACATTCCCATGAACCCTTAAAAACCAGCTCTGTGGGACCCGGCAGGGGTCATTCAGGGACAGAGCTAAGCAGTCTGGCTTCACCATTCCAGTGGTTGACCCCTGACTTCCCTGCCTCTCTCCAGCCCTTCTTCCTGGCTCTGACACATCTGTGGAAATGTAGAGCCTGATGCTTATGAGCCTGCAGCCGTGCTGTGGCATCCAGTCCCATCAGATCTCAGAAGCTAAGCAGGATTGGTCCTGGTTAGCACTCGGATGGGAGATCACCTGGGAACACCAGGTGCTTGTAGGATAGGAGACGGACCGGCAACCCACTCCCAAACATCAATCCACCACTGAAAACCCTATGAATAGCAGAGAAGCACTGACAACAGTGTTTTACCTGTTGTATGTCTACGGTAGGTAGGGTCACTATGAGTCGGACACCAACTCAAGGGCACCTAACAACAACAACAATGCTTATGATCACAATATCAAGACCTCTTCCTGGCTGGGACTGACCCCTGAGTTGGCCACATTTAAATCCACTGTGTGGCTTTGGGTTTAAATGAGGCTTCTGCTGGGGGTCACCTCATAGGACTGTGCATATCTGATGGAACAGTACCTACGAAGTAGCCAGTCAAGCTCAGGAAGAGTAAACACCATAGCATTAATTTATTTCCCCTAAGATATTCTGCTCAAAAATAGCAACAACAACAACAACAACAACAATATTTGTGTGGTGCTTTTTATTTAGCAAAAGAGCTCGGTTCGGCCTCGGTCACATTTGCTTTTCCCCAAACTCCTAGAAGCGGGGTTATTTCTGTAGCCATTTTGCAGGCAAGGGCGGGGAACCTTGGGCCTGTCCATCCTGCAAGCCTCTGCAGGTGGCAAGGGGCTGGCAGTGGCCGGATGGCCGGCTGTTGACTGGCCTTGTCTCCTTTTTGAAGGTGGCATACAGCGTTCTGGGCTTCATCCCCTTCCTCTTCAACCAGCCGCCGCCCGAGAGCCACCTGGTCTCCGTGCATAACGCCTACCAGTGGGAGCTGCGCTTCACCGCCCGAGGCTGCCCCCTGCTGCCGGCCCGGTGCCCGCGCGTTGCAGCCCTGCTGGCCGCCGGGACCCTGCAGCTGCTGGCCGGCGCCACAGTGCTGCTGCAGACCTACGCCTGGCGCCTGCGGCACGCCATCGCCGCCTCCTTCTTCCCAGCCCAGGAGGCCAGGAGGGTCCGCTACCTGCAGGCTCGACTCCAGCGAAGATATGACCAGCGCTGAGGCCAGTCGCTGCCCTGGGGGGCTCCTTCCTGCTCCCACCACCCGGCCAGCCTGCGGGGACAGCCACGCTGACTGCATGCTGGATGCCAGAGGACCCCAGAGCGGAGGGGCAGAAGGCGAGACTCCTGGAGAGGCACAGACATGAGGGGTAACCTTGGCTTCTCTGCTGCCTCTGCGTGACCTTGGGTAGGTCCCTTCTCTTCTGGAGTCTCAGTTTCCACGTCTGCATCGTCCCTGAGTTATTAGTCTGTGCCCATGGGAACGTGTGAGGAACTACTGGGCCTGGGAGGAGTGGATAAGTAACAGAGGACCTAAGCAGAGCCGGAGATAGTTCAGGCTCCTCCTGGCCACACGGAGGTGGGTCAAGGCTCCATCTGCATGTATTGCTTGACCTCTTAGGTGGGCGGAGACTGCATGGAGAATTTATCCCAGTGTGCCTGGAACTTATCTATGTGCCTCAGAATCCTTTGAACTTATATCCAGCCACCTAAAGTTTTGATTTTATAAATTAATTTATTAAATTTTAGATTAAATGCTGTCCTTCTGCTTCGAATTCCTTCAGGGGCTTTCCATCCAGGATGGCCAGGTTTAGCAAATAAAAATCCAGGATGACCAGTTGAATTTGAATTTCAGATAAGCAACAAACTTGTATTCCTTGACTCCAGGTTATGTCTCTGACTTCTAAGTCAGCCACGTGTAACCCACGGTGTGACCTTGAGTTCCTCATTATCAAAAATAGAACAAAACAAAATGACAACAAATGTAGTTAAAATTCTTGATTGATTTTTATTTGAGGAATTAGAATCAGGCAACTTCTCATTCTATAAAACAGAATAAGACTTCTGGTGGACTGAACAAAGGAGGTTGGCTTTATAGAAAGAAAAGGGCTGAAGAAAGGTGGGTGTAGTGGTTCTGGCCTATAATCCTGGCCCTGGGAGGCTGGCTTGGGCTATACAGGAAAACTCTGTCAAAAAGAAAGAAAGGAAGGAAGGAAGGAAGGAAGGAAGGCAGGCAGGCAGGCAGGCAGGCAGGCAGGCAGGCAGGCAGGCAGGCGGGAGGAAGGAGAGAGAAAGAAGAAAGAGAAAGGAAAAAAGAAAGAGAAAGAAAAGAAATAAAGAGAAAGAAAGAAGAAAAGAAAGAGAAAGAAAGTGGGAGAGAAAGACAGAAAGATGGAAGGAAGGAAGAAAGAAGGGCTGAAAGAACAAAGAAAAGAAGCAGATTGCCCTACAAATCCTGTGTAATTATTGTAAAATACCTAAATTGACATTATTTTCAATAAGGGTATATGAGACAAATATAAAATAGGAATTTGCAGTCTTTTTGTTACTATCCCTGTGCTTACAGAAGAAAGTTGTCTTGCTTGCTAGGTCAACTTCTAGGCCTTTCTTTGTGCAGAATCTGAGTAAAGGGTAAATAAGGAAATGAAAAAAAAATGTGAAATTCTCAGTTGATCTAAATTAAAAAGAACGAATGTGGGCCAATTTGGATGCCCTACCACTCAAAATTTATTGTGGGAAAAAGAAATTACTGCGGATATTTTAAGCCAGGGAGGATTTTATACAAGAAATTGGGCCCTTATGGGAGTGACGGAAGGGACCCTGGAATGGACCCCACCAGGGAACTCATCTCTGCTACCATCAAAACAGTAAGAAACCAGAAAGTCACCAAACAGCCCCAAGAGCGCACCGTCATGGCTACGCGCACACATGAAGATCCCATCTCTAGACACAGAACCGTGGACAAGTGAGACATGCCCAGCAAAACAAGGGAGCCTCAGGCCTGGCCTCTGCAGTCCCGCAGAGCTAGTGCCCAGGGTCTGAGATCTCTGACCACATGGCCCACCAGCGCCTCCAGCAGAGCTGCTGCATTGCACAGCTCTGGAGGGTATGCTGTCCACATCACGCTCTGGGTGACATGGCTTCCACGTGACACTCACCCCACTTAATGCACAGGATGCCCTGCAGCCTGTATGACCATACGGAGTAGCCTGGCTCTCATATCTCAGCTTGCCAACAAAAATAGTAGCAGCAGAAATTAAGCTCCGACTTCCAGGTTCCAGATATCACATAGGTGCTTCTGATTTGAGAAACCTAACTTACACTGGGGCTGTGATTTAGCTCAATTGGTAGCGCACCACTCTGCAGTCTCTGAGGTCCCAAGTTGGATTCCCAGCACCACAAAAATGGGAGAAGGATGTGGCAATCCACTCCCAAGGCAATCCCAAAACAATCAGCCATTGAAAACCCCATAAGGGTCACTATGAGTTGGACACAACTTGACGGCACCTAACAACAACAATAATTTACACTGGGACTCTAGCTGCAAGGAAGTCTAGGAAATGGAGTTTTTAGTTTCCAACCACTATAGTTTAGAATGGGAGAAGGACATGGCAATCCACTCCTGAACCAGTCCCGAAACAGCCATTGAAACCTCTATGAAGGTCTCTATGAGTTGGAGCCCACTCGATGGCACCTAAAAACAACACATAGTTTGGAAAGAAATACATACTTAAGTAATGACTCAATTTTTTTGACCACCACTCACAAGACAAGTACCTTTACCTTTGCAGATCCCCCATACACATACATACAACTGAAATAACAGTTTAATTAAAGACATTAGTCTTACCTGAGTGTGGTGGTGCACACCTGTGATCCCAGCCCCCAAGAGGTGGAGGCAGGAAGATTGAGAGTTCAAAGCCAGTCTGGGCTAGATAGTGAGATGTTCATTCTTAATTTGTGCAGTGCACTCTGATATTTTATATCCTATCCTATCCTGTCCTGCTCCATTTACCCATTTATGATTCTATTTTGTTCTGTTCTATGCTACTTCATCAAGAAAATTACTGATAAGGATTTACAAATCAAAAGCCCAGTTGAGAAGGACTGTTGTTGTTAGATGCCCTTGAGTCAGTGTTTGATTGATGGCAACCCTGTCCACAACAGATGAAACACTACTGTCAGTGCTTCTCTGCTGTTCATAGGGTTTTCAATGGTGGATTGATTTTTGGGAGTGGGCTGTGGGGTCCTTCTCCCAAGCCTACAGCAGCTGGTGTTCCCAGGCGGTCTCCCATCCAAGTACTAACCAGGCCCGACCCTGCTTAGCTTCTGAGATCTGACGGGATTGGATGCCACAGTGGTAGGGCTGCAGGCAGGGTGGACTGGATGTTAGAAAGAAGATACATTGAGTATCAAACCTGCCCTGGAAACAGTTACTTTCAAGATGTGAGGCAGACAGCACAGAAATAGCAAGGCAAGAGAGTGTTGATAGCACAGCTGGCTGGAACATGAAATGCTAAGACATAAGATATGGGGAAAAAGGATTTTAGTCAGCTTTAAAAAAAAAATTAGAGTTTTCTTGAGAAACTATGGTAAAAATAAATGACCTTCCCTTTTACTCTATGTTGTTGCCAAAACGTTTATTAGAATGCAGGACCCAATGGGGGCCAGAACACGTGGCTCACATGTCATCACAGAGGAGGGGCACACAGGCTGAGCTTCCTCTAGGAACTTCCGATCCAGGCCTTTTTACAAAAACTGACATCCAGAGGCACGTCTAGGTGGTTCCGTTTTCAGGAGGATGAAGAGGAAAGAGGAGAAAGGCTGCTGGGAACTTGAGGTATTTTTAGGCTGTAAGTCACCACCTGCAGAGCGCTGAGCCACCATCCCTCCATTTTCCTGCCCCTTCTCAGAGGTGTCCTCTCTGAGGGTGTCGTTGGCCTCCCACACACTCAATCCAAAGAGGACTCCCTGCCCCACAAAGTGCCCTGTCGTTAGGCAGTGACTCACCCGTGCTTGTTTTAAATTGCACAAATAATATTTGAATCCTTTTTATAAAAAGCAGAGAATTACAGACAACAATAGCTGGTATTCTTGGGTGCTTGTCATGTGCTGGGAGTGTGCGAGGAAACACTTAATAACTGGTTCTGAAGAGAAGCGCTCATTTGTAGGATTTGGTGATTTCCATGAGGTAAATAAATACTCCCACTGGGGGATTTCAAGCTCCCCACACAGTGTTCCTGGAAGTGGAATGAGGAAGAGAATCTCCCAGTTGGCTCCTAGGAGCTGGAGTGAACCTACTCCAGCTCACTTCTAGACAGGCCCAAAGCTCTGCTAAAAGCCACCCTGCGCATTATTGTATTTGAACCTCACAAGAGTATCTGAGATGGGTGGGTTATCATCATCTTTCTTCTGGAGGGAGATGTCAAGTTTCAGAGAGATTAAATATTTTGCTCCAAGTTATGCAGCTAATAAACTACAGGGCAAGGATTTAAGCCCATGTAATCTGGCTGCAACCTGCAGCTGCAGCACTGTGGCATCTGATCCCATCAGATCTCGGAAGCTGAGCAGGGTCGGGCCTGGTCAGTCCTTGGATGGGAGACTGCCTGGGAACACCAGGTGCTGTAGGTTTGGGAGAAGGACCCGGCATCCCACTCCCAAAAATCAATCTGCCATTGAAATATGCCTATGAATAGCAGAGAAGCACTGACAATAGTGTTTCTCTTGGTGTATGTAGGGTTGCTATGAGCCAGACACCAACTAGGTGGCACCCAACAACAACAAATTAGTGTTGTGAACACAAGTTGCTTTGTTTCTTTAAGTCTCACTTTCTATGGTAAGACTGTGAATAATAACAGATTCTACCACTTAGAGTTGTTATGTAATAGAAAATGACTTCATTTACTTTCAACCTTATAATAACAATATAGTGCCAGCCATAGTGGCAGACACTTGTAATTACAGCACTTGGGAGGAGGCAGGAGGATGGTGAGTTCAAGGCCAGCCTAGGATATATAGTAAAATGTAAGAGTCTGTCCTGAAAAAATAACACACGTATATATATTTTATATATATTATATGCCTGCAGCTGTAGCCCTGTGGCATCCGATCCCGTCAGATCTCGGAAGCTAAGCAGGGTCAGGCCTGGTTAGTACCTGGATGGGAGACCGCCTGGGAACACCAGAAGCTGTAGGCTTGGGAGAAGGACCTGGCAACCCCCTCCCAAAAATCAATCTGCCATTGAAAACCCTATGAACAGCAGAGAAGCACTGAC